>APFE030390885.1:0-34165 GCA_000404065.3 Pinus taeda | reverse complement strand
CCAGAAGTGCTCTTCTGGTCTGATGGACTCCCTGCCCAATCCGCATCTATGAAGCCCTGAAGCTTCACTCCCTCTGTCTGTCTGTACCACAATCTGAATTGAGATGTGCCTCTGAGGTATTAGCACATGCTTCGCTACCTTCCAAAACAACTTGGTAGGATGAACCATAGCTTGACTTAGCTGGTTCACCGCAAAGCATAAGTTGGGTCATGTGTTCACTAGATACATAAGTGAACCCACCAATTGCTAATAAATAGTAGCAGCTACTACCTCACCTGAAGTAGCATCCTCCTTCCTCTAGTTCCCAACTAGAGGAGTCTGCATGGGCTTGCACTGCTCCATGTGAAATCACCTGAGTATCTCATTGGCATACTTGCCTTGAGACACAAATACTTCACCATCTTTCTTCCACACCTCCATGCCTAGAAAGTAGTGCATAAGGGCCATGTCCTTCATCTCAAACTCTCTTGCAAGGTCCTCCTTGCAAGACTATATTAGTTGATCATCACCTATCAAAATCAAATCATCAACATAAAGAACAATGATCAATGGTTTACCTTCTACCATGATGTGGTAAAGGTTCGCATCTACTTCACTCTTGGTGAAGCCCAAACTGGTGAAATAGCTGTCGATCTTGGTGTACCAAGCATGGGGTACTTGCTTCAGCCCATACAAATCCCTCTTGAATCGACACACATGCGACTCACGAACGAAGGTATCGAAACCCTCTAGCTGCTCAATGTACACCTCCTCCTCAATCTTCCCATTGAGGAATGTTGTCTTCACATCCATTTGGTGGATCTTCCACCCCAATTGAGCTGATAGTGCCAACAACGATCTAATCGATGAGCACCTTGCTATGGGAGCAAAAGTCTCATTGTATTCGATCCCCTCAACCTGTAAGAAACCCCGGGCAACAAACCTTGCCTTATGTTTCCTAACACTACCATCAGCTGGCTGCTTTACCTTGTAAAGCCATTTGGAACTCACCACTAACTTGCCCTGAGGCCTTGGGACAACATCCCACACACTGTTCCGAACGATAGAGTCATACTCCCCTACCATTGCATCAACCCAGACTGGTTGCTGCACCTGCCTCCTCGAATGAAGAAGGTTCGGTATCTGCACACTCCCCAACTAGGGCCATGTACCCAGTGTACTGCTCGGGTGACCTCCTCTATTTGCGTTGAGAAGATGGCTATCCCACATTCTCCCGCGCATCCAGCATCAACCTGTCAGCTTCCCTTGAGCGTTTCCGCCCATCTCTGGAAGTCTCCAATCCCAGATCCTCTACATGCGGCTGCTCTGCATCAATCTAGAGTTCCTCCTCCTTAGGAACTGAAAGTTCCTCCTTTGCATGCAACTTGAGCTCCCTCTCAAGTGACACTTGCATGGCATTCTGCTCATCGAACTTCAGATCCCTGTGTACCACAGTCCTCTGAGTGGAAGGCAGGTACAACCAATTGTTGTGGGGTGTATCCATGTACCCCATAAGTATTGCCAACTCAGCTGTTGGGTCTAGCTTCTTCCTGACATCTTTGGTCACATGATAATAAGCTGATGATCCAAAGATTTGGAAGTGACTTACATCAGGTCGCTTCCCGAAATAGGCCTCCATAAGTGTCTTCATTCCCAGTATACGGCGTGGGCTTCTGTTCTGCAAGTATACTACTAATTGCATGCCTCAGCCCACAAATGTAGTGGTAGGCTTTGGTCATGCAACATAGCTTGAGCTGCTCCCACAATCGATCTGTTCTTCCTTTTAGCCACCCCATTCTGCTATGGGTTATGGGGTGCTGTCAATTCCCGTTTAATACCTTCTGTAGCGTAGAAGTCTTTAAACTGTTGGGAGACATACTCTCCACCATTGTCGCTATGCAAGGTTTTTATTTTCTTTCCAAATTCTTTCTCTACCAAGGCGTTAAACTCACAAAACCTCAAGAAGGTTTGATCCTTCTTTTGCATAAAGTAGATCCAACATCTATGAGAAAAATAATCAATAAAAATAACATAGTACCTTTGTTTAGCGGTGAAGGCTGTAGAGAAGGATCCACAAACATCTGTGTGAACTCGCTATAGGATTGCTCCAACTCTACTGTCTCAATTCGAGAAGGAAGATTTTGCATACTTACCCAAGGTACAACCTTTGCATGTAGTCGTCTGCTCAAGTTTTCCCTTGAGTAATCTGGTAGAAATCTGCTGCATGATCTTCAGGGCTCCATGGTGCAAGTGGCCCAGTCTTCTATGCCATAGCTCGCTAACATCTTGGCTCTGCACCATCTCAGCTTTGGAACTCAAAGCAGCACAGTCATTGACCTCCAACTTGTAGAGATTCTTGACTTGAATCCCTATTCGCTTTGTCTGTCTAGTACTGATATGCCTCAGGAATACCATTCCTTTACTAAAGACTACATCATAGCCTTTATCTTCTAGCATAGCGATAGACATAAGATTATTCTTCAGACCTGGCACACACTTTACATCAGTCGGGGTGAGTGGAGCTCCATGCTCCCTCTGAAACACAACCGTGCCTTCACCTGAAACATGGTACTTTCCATCATCACCCATCTCGGTCCGCATCTAGAGATCCTTCTCCTCCAAGGTACTAAAAATATTCTTGTCACCTGACATGTGGAATGAAGTTCCACTACCCAGGTACCACACACATCCCACCATGGATGAAACCATGCATGTGATAAGCGAGAAATCCAGCTCAAACTGTGAGGCCAGTGCCTCACCTTCTGATCCTCCCTTGGATCCCATCTTGGAATTCATTAGTGGATAATTTGTAGCAAAATGGCCCAACTCATGACAATGAAAGCATCGCACTTTCGATTTGTCAAACTTCTTCCCACCATGGGAAGAACTCGATTTGGGATGAGAATCCTTCTCCTTCCCTTTCTTTTCCTTAATCGCTCAAGTGCAATTTTCTTCATCCTCCTTGGATGACGAAGATCCATCTCTGGTGCTTCTTCTTATCTCCTCCTGCATCAGATCCGACCAAAGTCATTCCCAATCTGGCGGTTTTTCTCTTCCATTAACCAAGTCTTGGTAGCTATGCCAGCTCTTAGGAAGACTGAGGAGTGCAAGACTCACCATGTCATCATCGGCTATCGTGATCCCTACACTTCCAAGCTCATCCCTGCAGGTGGTGAGCTTGTTCAGATATGTAGAGATCATGTTGCCCTTTTCACACTTGATCTTACGAAGCTTGTCTTTCAACGCCAACTTCCTCTGATTGCTGCTATTTTGATATAAATCTTTCAATGCTTTCGACATCGAAAATAGTGTCCCCTTCCCATGGAGACTCGAGACAATGTGGTCTCGAACTCCCTCCAGGAGGATTCTCCTTGCTCTAGCCACACATTTCTTCCATTCTGCCAGTTGAATAGCATCAGTCGGCTTGGGAACTTCTTGATCAATGAAGTCCTTTAGACCGTTATCCTCTAATACTACCTCCATGCGATCCTTCTAGGCTATATAATGCGAGTTGCCATCAAGGGCATACTCGAGTCTTAAACTGCTGAATGCCATTGGTGAAATTGAGATGTGATAAGAACTTGATTTCTATATTCAGGAACCATAACCTTCAAACTCCTCCTTCTTGTATATTGTTCTTTGCCTTGATCACCTTTGCTCTGATACCATGTAGAAATTCCCACTGTAGATCAATAGATTATGCAATATAATAAAAGACAATACAAGATCTACTTCTACAACACTTTGTGGAAGCTTAATCGAATTGAGCAAGATCACACATATAACTGAGAATGAGAAATCAATCACACATAACACATAAGAAATAACCTGGGGAAAGCCTCAGCCTAAAACCCCAATCTCTGTATTATCATACAAGTGGAAATCTTGTTCAAGTTACAAAAAGAATCAGCTCTCAAGCTATCCTACTCTCTCTGCAATCAAACAATACAACTCACAGACTGAATAGACATAGTATATGTCCTCCTCAAGCCCTCCAAGCCACCTATTTCCTTGCGTAATTTTTCTTGGGGTCCAGTGAATCCACATGTGTGAATTGGCCTCATCACACTCACAAAAACTGAAGAAGTAACTGCGCAATCCTCTTGGAAAGAATTCCTTCTACATGAAAAGGAATATTCACAATGGAATATCCTAGCAACTGATAGTACACTACCCCTCCATCTAATCTCAACTGGGTCTCTATTGTACTAACATGCATGAGTTATTTATGAGATAATACTCAGTTATCTGAAGTGCAGTAGTTACATGCATGCAAGCATTAACTAATTGAACTTACATTAATTCAACAGACTATTTGAATTAATCTAACTGGACTTGACTCAGTTAACTAAGTCAACTAATTACAACTTAATATTACAACTCATCCTTATCTCTTTAACTGATGGATAAATTCCTGAATTAGTGGAGAAACTGTTGCATGTCCCCACATAGACTTCATGTTTGATTTTCCTTAACTAATTAACTCAAGATGAATTAATTAATTAATTTACAAACAACTGCTAAGATCAAATTCGAATTTTACTTCACTATTTTAGTTTAAGGACTGACTAAAATAGCAAGGTATCCATAAATGATATTTATAGAATGTTATTTTTAGCACTTCCATTTTTCATTCCTTATAGCTATGTTCAACACTGGTTGAACTGCTATTTATAGCAGTGCTATTTTTAGCATTTATTGTTGCTATTTTCAACAACTTGGACAATATTGTAACGTGCCTTGGCTTCTCCACTGCACGGAGCTAGTACATCTCTTTGGAGGCGCAAGTGGATGTGGCTGTAATGTTCCACTGATGGAGCTAGCAGGTTTACAGGGTGTATTGTATGATTGCAACTTACACTTCTTTAATAATAAGAGCCAACACATTTTCATGCATATGTTGTTATTGTAGTTGGACTTCTCTGGTTGCCTTAATGATATATGTTGTTTGACTTACATACTTGTGTATGAACTGATTCACATGCAATTATATGAATCTTGTTGTTAATGTGTTGCATATATTGTTAATGACGTTGATGTCTGTGTCGACTACTTTGCCGGACATCAGACAGACCTTTCTCATGAACCTTGTCATATCAACCGTCACACTCATCTCACACTGATCCGTGAGTGTTGTTCGTGTTATCTTACCTTGTATGTTGTGACTGCCGCATCCGTGTCGACTGCTCTGCCGGAAGTTGTGCATGTCCTTTGTGTTGTGTGTTCCTAGCCAAGTTGGGACTGATCCCTTTCAACCTAGAACTCACCTTCACCTTCCTCCCCCTTCGAAGTCTTGGAAACTCTCACACTCGTTCCTTAACTCACCACATCATTCACACCCTTGCTACTGATAGAGTTATCGTACTTGCCTCTGTGCAACATCGTGGTCGAGGTATTACCTTACGACCCACTGTTGGGACTCCTACACCAAACAATTTGAGGTCTAATTGGGACTTCTTACTGGGGAGATCCCCTTGACATGTTGGCTGGTCCAACACTGTCAATACCTTCCAATACCCGTTCTTGGGTTGAGATTTAATTTTTGAATATTCTACAATTTATTTCTTTCCAAATGACCCATAGGTTTAAGACTAAGGCCAAACCCCATGATTGGTTCAATACTGGGCTGGAGAATATATTGTTGCACCATAGAAGGATTGTTTCCTTTATGCTGTGGCAATCTTGATTCATCCTTTCGAAGACTCCTTGTAGTTGTCCCCATTTCTGTTCCGCAAAAGGGCAAGAATTCAGCATATGCTCCATACCTTCTCTGTTTTGTTGGCACATCCAACAAAAAGATGGTCCCTGTATTTCTTTTTTCTGAAGTTGGTCCCAGGTGAGGATCATCCCTTTGCACAACAACCATAGGAAATGGGCTACCTTTGGCCACCATCCTCCCTTCCATATTTTTTTCCAGAGAAGTCCTTGTCCATCTTGGCCTTGTTCTACTCTCAAGTCATATGCTTCTTTGTTGGTGAAGGTGCCTTTTGTTGAGTGGCCCCATCTCAGAACATTTGGGTCATTCCTAATCATGATTTTTCTTGATCTTATTTCTTTTTCGAACTCTTCCCATTGCTCTATCTCTATATCTTGGCTCCAGTCTTCCTTCTTCTTCCATATTCTCTAGTTCCTTGTCTCTTGCTATTCTTTCCAGAATCATTCTACATAATAGATGTTGTTCTCATTGGTAAATCGATATATGTCTATGAGGTCTTGCCTATCTATAATTCTTTCTCTTTACTACCATGAGTCCTGGCAAAATCTTGTTGTTCTACCATTTCATATTTCCCAAAAAGTATGCTGGTTAATAAGGTCTCAATTTTGGCTTGTCAGGTTCCATATTGTCAAACCCTTGGGTGGGTCTCTATATCTCAGTATTTCTTTAGTTCTCTCTGGCATGATATACTTTCTTATCCATGTTTGTTTCCATAGGTCCCTTCCTCCCCGCAACCATCTCCACCATAATTTATCTCCCATTACTTGGTTTAAAGTGTAAGGATCCCTGAGGCCTAGCCTTCCTTCCATATTTTTTTTTGTCAATCCCTGCTAAGATATAAGGGTCCATTTCCTTTTCTGTTGAGCCCCTCCCCATAGGAACTTTTTAAAGATATCAACCATTTTGGTACATGCCCCATTTGGGGCTACCATGCCTGATAGTTGGTATATTAGTATTGACTGCAGAACTACTTTGAGGAGGACTATTGTGCCGGTTAGGTTGAGGAATCGAAAGGCCCAATTTACCAGCCTTCCTTGTAGCTTCTAGAGGAGCTGTTGCCATCCTGCCAGTTTTAGGGAGTTTTCCCATAGAGGCATACCCATATATTTGGTGGGGAGGTTTTCTGTACTGAACCCCAGTATCCTAACAAGATAGGTTTTAACATTCCCTTGGGTATTGAAGAAGAAGGTACAAGATTTTTCATTAATAATCTGGGTCCCTGATGCCAACATGAAGATATTTAATATTTCTTTGATTCTGCGAGCTTCTTTGAGTGATACTTGGAAAAAAAACATGATATTATCCACGAATTGTTGGTGGGTTATTGCAAGGTCATTCCCCCAAATCCTAAGGCCTCTAGAATCTCAGGCTTCGTTCTTAATGTACTTGCCCAAACCTTTTACAATAATAATGAATGAGAACGGTGACAATGGGTCACCTTGTCACAACCCCTGGGTAGGCTTGAAGGTTTGAGCAGGGGTCCCATTCAGTAGGATAGAGATGACAGGGGTGGATATCATTGCACTAATCCAGTTTTTCCATCTGGGGTTAAATCCATAAGATCTAAGGATGCTATTTAGATACTCCTAGCTCAATCGATCATAAGCCTTTGATATATCCAACTTCACCATCATGCCAACTAGCCTTTTTGTCTTGAGGAACGAACAACTTCTTGAGAGGTTACCAACCTGTCTAATATTTTCCTTCCCTCAACAAAACCTTTCTGCTCCGAGGACATGATATTCGGGAGAAGGGGTTTAGCCACTTGACTATAAGCATAGCTATAATTTTATAGATGATATTACATAGGGCTATTGGTCAGAATCCCTAAGGGTCTTCTGAGTTCAAATTCTTAGGAATGAGAGTTATAAAATTAGAGTTCATACTGGGGCATACCTTTTGGTTTTGTCTTGATTCCTCCACGACTTCCAGTATGTCTCTTCCCATGAAGTGCCAAGTGGCTTGGTATAATTTTGCTGTAAACCCATCCGAAACCTAGGGCCTTATTTTTTTCATACCCTTGACGATTTATTCCACCTCTTCGAGCATAGCTACTCTCATCAAAGCTAAGTTTTGATCCAGTGTGACCTTCTTACGTATATGTTGGGAGATTATTTTAATTGTTTCCATTTTGTCTTCTTCTGGTTCTGATAGAAGGTCTCTGAAGTGGTTTACTAAGAGCCCCTCCATCTCCTCATGGTGTATGCTGCGGTTCCCCTCTTCATCTTTAAGTGAGAATATTTTGTTGTTCTGACGGTGTTGGATCATGGCCTTCTGGAAGAACCAAGTATTCCTCTCCCCTTCTCTTAACCAATTCACCCTCGATTTTTGTTTCCATGGAATCTCTTCTTTCTTCTGTATTTCCTCCAGCTGACTTATTAATTGACCCTCCTCTGCTACTAACTCTTCTGATCTCCCTTCCTGAATTATTTTTTTGTACTTCTATCATCTCCTGATTTAGTTGTTGCTAATTCTTCATGATGTTCCTGAATTCTTCTTTGTTCCATTTCCTTATATTCTTCTTAATTTCCTTGAGTTTTAGTTGGAACGTGTGCATACATTTCCTCCCTTGCTGGGTGCTCTGCATCCACCAGGTCTCGATTTTTTTAATGAGGGTTGGGTCTTTGAGCCAAAAGGCTTCGAACCTAAAGGGTTGATTTTTCGGGCTGGCTTTCAAATCTACTTCTAGACGAATCAGCCAGTGGTCTTATCCCATTCCAGGGAAAATCAATTCTTCTATGAATATATCTGTGCTAATAACCTACTCCAAGATTAAGAATCTATCCACTCTGGAAAAAATTTGGTGGTTCCCTCCTCTTCTGTTATTCCAGGTATGCACCCCATTAATTGTTGGGATGTCTACTAGGCACTGCTTTGCTATGGTGTCCCCGAATAACTCCATGTATGTGTCCATTCTTCTCATGCCTCCCCTTTTTCCCACTAGTGAGGTGATCATCTTAAAGTCACCTCCCACCACCCACAAGTCGTCTAGGTATAAACTTCTCATTTTTGCTAGGTGCTTGAGGAAGGACCTTTTTTCGCCTAGGATATGGGGTCTGTATACTCCTATGAGTAGCACCTAGTCTTTCGATCCAATGAATCTAAATCAGCCTATAAGGATTCTCGGGATGCTAACCCAATCTTCGAACCTTATTTCTCTTGGATTCAAGATGATCGCCAACCTTCCTGCACTACCATTAGCATCTTGTATGATAACCTGGTACTGGGGCTTGATATTTTCCAAAATATCTTTTAGTTTACTTTCACTTATTTTAGTTTCATGTATTATCATTATACTAGGTCTATCTTTTTTCAATCTCTTTTCTTTCCTCTGCTATTGAGGCCTCTTATATTCCATGTTGTGATAATCATTTCAACAATTTTGGGGGTTGTTGAAAGACATTTGATAATGGCACCACTCTCCCTGAGTTTACTAATAGTTCCCCCACCATCTGTATGGATTCATTCATTGGCATTCTACCTCTTTTCTTTCCCCCTTTCCTAAGGTTCTTGATTCATGCCCTTTTCCTCCATGGGATCCTAGGTGCTCTGGCTGGGCTATGAAGTTGATCCTTGTTTTATCTTGTATTGCTAAAAAGTTTCCTTGTAGAGTTGTTTTTTATCCTATGGAATGAAGCGTTTGTCCAGATGTCTCCACTCTTGAAGTAAGAATTTCATCACTTGCTCTTCCACAATGAGATCTTCTTTCTAGGAGTTGATCTCCATTGGGTTTTGCTCCACCATTTGCATGGTATTCTCCTCTCTTTGATTTTCAGCTGATTATTGTCTCTTTTTCTTATTTCCCTCGGTCTCCTTCATTTGTATGCCTTCCATCTCCTTGGTTTCTCCCTGCTTGTCTCCCCCATCTCCTCCGTCTGAAGGGTAGAGAATCTGTTATGGTTTTGTTGCTCTTTCTCATTTTTATTTGCTTTCTGGTTCCCAGTTGTTTTTTATTTCTTTTCTTTCTGTGCACCTCCTGGAATTGTCCTCATCCTCTCTTCTTGTTGCCTCTCCTTCCTTCTTCTCATTTGGCTGATTTTCTGGGTTTTTTAGTAGGCAATCACGATGCAGGTTTCCATATTCATGGCATCACCTGCATCTGAATGGGATATGCACATAGTCTAGGGTTTGTTGCCATATCTCATCATGGTATTCTAGCTCTATGTAGTCTGGTAACGGCTTAGTGATATTCATGTACACATATATTCTTGCATAGGATGTGTACCTACCTTTTCTTGTCGAGTCTACCACTTTAACAAAGGTGCCGATCAAGTTTCCTATTCCTTCCAATATTTCAGGGTTCGAGAAGTCCATTGGTAGGTCAAAGAGCCGAACCTAGATGGGTGTTGCCAACAGCTTCTCTTGGTTCGAGTTGTAGCACTCCTCTTAGTCTCTCATAAATAGGACAACATTATTGAAGAAATATGGATCATCTTCGAAAACCTTCTCCTTATCTTCTAGGTTGGAAAATATTACCGAAAAGAACCCTTTTGCCCCCATCTTGAGATCAATATGCCCCTTTGGTTTCCATCGTTGTTGGATCCATTTGATTAGTTCCTTCTCGATTGGCTAGGCCCAAATAAAATTACAGATCACGGAATGGTCCTTCATATGTCTTCTATATTCCTCTAGATTGTTATTAGTTATTATGTATCAGGGTTTCTTGGTTGATCTGGGTAAGCATTTTCCTCCCAACCCCCTTGCCATTTAGCGCCTAGACCGGTAAATCTTTCCTGCGATTTCCATTGACTCCGACTGTGCCATGAAGAATCATCTCCCTTGCAACAACGTTTCGGTAAGAGGGGATCTTCCCCCCCTACCATACCACTCATTCCATTATCAGCAATATCCTTTTTCGTTTTCCCCTGTCGTGTCTTAGGTTGTGGTGTTGCAGGTTTGTCAGGCGAAATCTGTGACTCCCAAACCCTAGCTGCTACTGCTCTTCCGCTCTAGCCCAATTCCAATTTTCTCTGTAATATCATTGTTCCTCACCTTTGGTCATTGCTATTTTCACACAATATATTAAAAAAAAATACTCCACTAGGACTAAATCCAGTGTTACTTTGTCTTTGTACACAAGCCCTATGTACCTTGCATAAATTGGTGTCCACAATGCTATAAATGCTACTATTAGTAATGCAAATAATTCTACTTTTGAAACCATTATGGTTCTCATGTACTCTCATTCTAAGTATGTCAATTTCTTAATGATCGGTGACCGATCACGAATACAACTGAACTATGCATAAGCAATGCATCAAGGCAAAGTATATAGAACTAATGTGATTAATTTTATTGTATCATAAATCATAAATATACAATTGACATAAAAGAATTCTAAAATCATATATATAGAAAAAATACTAGAATTTTTATGACAAAAATTTACATAGGTGTTTGTGCAAAAAACAACAATGTGTGGTGTGTTTTACTAATCAAAACATATGCAATGTTTCTTTGGTTCCTTTTGCTACATAGAGATATCAATTATTAGTTTTCTAGTTGTCACTTTTTCCATTAACTCCATGCATTGTTTTTGTCCACCCATTATGTCTGGGTTTTGTCCCCCCATATGCAAACACTAGCTATGACACTTACTCCAAATGCTATGACATGCATATATCAAAAGACTACAATTTTCATCTATTAGCCATAGGTATGCTCAATCAATTGGAAGTGCATTCATCTAAACCAAGTCTTAAAGAACAAATATCACATTATGTTAGGAACCTAAATAATTTACATTTTATTTGATACCATAATGTCTTTATAATGCAACATTAGGTTAGTAACTTAGACATGATGCAATTGATAAATTTATAGTAATAAACTTTTGGATATGTTTATTGCTTCAATAAACTTTTGAATATGATTATTATTTTAAATTCTTTTAGGCTTGTTATTTTAAATTAAAGTTGTTTATTATACACGGCTATATTGTAATTGTTTTTGAAACTAATGTTTGGATTGTATTTGATTGATACATTTTGAAAAGAATTTACAGAATTTGTCAAAGCTTTTTATGAAATTTTACAAATTAAATATAGTGTTTTGAAATCTGTTAAAATGATAATAACACTTTTATTAGTATTATTTTAAATTTTTATATAAATATCTTTAGTTTTAAATTATATTTCAATTGCAAAGAATGCAATATTCAAAGTTCTTTATGCCCACTTCCTCTACTTCTTTGTCACAGTGCTACGTACTCATTTTTAGAGTATTGCCAAACAAAAACCAAGAAAAAAAAGACAGTCACAAAGACAACGAAGACAACATAGTATATAAGAGATCTAGAAATGTTGTATTGTGATACCTGGTAATTGAACATTGAATGTGATCCATGCTCTTAACACTATAAATCGTTGTCACATACAAACAATTTTTCATATTGTCTTAATAGACTTCATGGCAATGAAAAATAGTTTTGCGTTGAATAACAAATTGATCACAAGTTATCTAGATTCAGTTTACATAGATTAGAGAATTTCTTCTATTGTCCTGGTGATTGTCTATTTGAATCATTTGTTGTTCTTCTTTACTTTTGCTATATTTTAGCTGAAATAAAACGTGGAATTGTAAACCACTTCCGACATTGCTTATCTCATGGACATGATGTTGCTTTGCATTCACTGCATAAAAAGTTGACTCTTGAATATCTTCAAGATCTTCATCATGTTAATGATCTTGAAAAGTACTTGCAAGGATTGTCTATACCTTCTTCTATTTGTGCTCCATCTACAATTATCTTATGGTGGGGCAGGAGGGGCATTCTGTATCAAATGGTTCTGCAAATGGTTTTCAGTTCCAGTCAATGTTTGGCTATTTACAAATGGCCAAGCATATCTAAGTTTCATTTTAGATATTCATGACTATCAATATAATATTTTGCTACATAACCAAAACCATGCATGTGGAAAATTTGAACCACTCCTGTTACATAACACAATAGATATTGTAGCTCCAATAGATAAAGCAATTGGCTCATGCATTTGTCCATACCAATTCTCGCTGGACTCTTTGACATATTTTCAATTGAGCAAATCTTATTTGAGAAGGCTTCTTGATCTATGGATAAAATTTCAATGGCTACCATGACTCTTTGTTTGAGTCTATTTGTACACTTGCACCATGGTTTGATATGTCTAATATGAGAAAAACAATTGCACAATTTTTTTACAATTGTTTCATTGGAAATGACATTAGAGCAACCAATTGCTTAAAAGAACATCTGAATATTAGAAACATTGAGCAAGAGAAATGTATCAATGATTAGAAAACTTATATTATAAACTTATCAATGCCATATGCATATGGACATATAGAAGGAAACGGTTTTGCAATACAATGGATATGTGAACTACTTGATGTTAACATATATATTTGGAATACAAAAATGAAATATATTTCCTTGAGATTTTATTCATCAAACACTTGCTCCAAAGTATTATACCTTATATATCTACCAATATCCACATCTCATGCACATTTCCATGCACTTCTGTAAATTTAGAATGTTGAAAATATTAACCACAATGACAAGATACCTCAAGTGCTCCAAAGAATCTAGGAAAGAGAAACCTACAAGTCAATTTCAAGTGTACCTTATAGATATCTTGTTAGCAAAGAATCTAGTTTTACTAGATCTTGTACTCAACTAAACCATTTGTTGATTGCCAAAAAAATAAATAAAAAAAATTGTTGAAGTATTGAAGGATTTCACATCATTAAATCAGGACAATAATTATTTTTCAATGCAGACATAAAATAACAAAAAGTCTCTACCGCTTTTTCCAATGGATATAGTAATAGATACACTCATTTGCATCATTTGAAATCTGCAATGCGAGCACAAGGTGTTCTAATAAAAGAAGCACAAAAGGGACATGTAAAGTCAAATAAAACAATCGAGTCATATTTGCAATCAATCCAAGACACGCCTACATATGCATGTTTCATTTTTGATATAATTTCCTTTGGAAAGGACATGCAACCTATTGGCTAACTCATATTATTGACTATTTGCTTTTTGATGTTTGCATCAAACTTCAAAGATATCAATCTCAATGAAGAAATATGCAAATCTTGTAATAATGCAATACTCAATGAAAAATTTCCTACATTTGCATCACCTCTTCATATTCGACAAAACAAAAAATTGATCTCCATTGCATAATTGACATATTTGGAAGAGATATCAGTGGCACCAAGAATGGCTTTTGCACAAATAAGAAAACTTGGTTACAAAATATCACAAATTGGATTAACAAGAACAATCATAAATGTTCCTTTGAGTCTATATAGAATTCAAACAACATTACCTAGAGATATTGATGATAACATGACAGTGGGAGTTATGCTAAAAAAAAATTGGAATATAAGAATGCTTATTTGTTTGGAAATATTCAACCCAAAAAAGTGATGTCTGCATTATATGACTTGTGAAATACATCTCTATACAAGAGTGAAAAAATAGTAATCAACAATGAATGGAAAAACATTTTGATCAAAGTAAGAAAAATCATCAGAAGGATAGTCCAAAAATCAAGGAACTAGACTCACCAAATGTAGATAGTGATCTAGATCCAAAAATTGAAACACTTGCACATCGTTATTTAGAGGGCCACCTCATCCATGATATTAATAAAAAAATAATACATATTACACCTTCTGAAGGGCTTTGTCCCCTAAGCATTTTTCAAGACAAAGTATCTAAAGAACTGAACTTCCCAACATTGTTCTTTGAAGGTTGTCATATCGATGTTATCAATTGTTTTTCCTATCAAAAAATTGCACAATGGGAATTGTTGCACATGTCTGGTGACTTTTCAACACATATTACAAACTTATTTTTTAAATAAATCCACATTTTGATAAGCCAGGTTTCTAGCTCGGCTTGGATTTCTATTCATAGAGGAGAACTGAAAGGACAAAAACTAGTTGCTAAAGATGTCAAAAACAAAAGCAATCTTCAAAAATTATTAAAATCATCAATTTCATATCAGTGTTTAAGGAGTATTCGCACATCACCTGACTATTTTGAACATTTACAAAAATATATCTTTGCAATGATACGACAACTTGACCCAACAACTTTTTTTGTCACATTCACTAGTGTTGAGCATCTTTAGGATCCATTGATAAATGAACTAAAAATTCAAAGCACTGGCTCTATAACAAATTAGAAAAACAAATTTGATGATGAATGCATTGAAACATTAAACAAATGTCAACCAATTATCTCTAGTCGATATTATAGGCATAGAATCTTGTCACTATGTTCCTAGATAACAAAAAACAGTGAATTATTTGGTCAAGTGCAAGGTTATTTTTTTATCACAGAGTTCCAAAGTAGAGGAATAGAGCATGACCATGGATTACATTGGATTCAAGATGTGCCAATATGTCAACATTACCCTGATGTCGATGTCATAACTTTCATTGATCAGTGTTTGAATTCTGATTCAACAGTCTTGTCAAATCAAATGATTCAATTTCAAACTCATCACCACATAAAAACTTACAAGAAACATAATAATTCTACTTGTAGATTTGGTTTCCCTACTCCATAAATTGATGAAACTTGTATCTTACACCCTTTGTGCAATGCAAATAATGATATCCGAGGATTGGAAAATAAACTTGTATTTGTTCTACAGAACAAATCCTATTAAAACAACATAACATTTGACATGTGTTTAGTCGATCTTGGAATTACAAAACAAGAATACTTCATGCTGCTATGATTCTCGATCAATTGTACTACTCAAAATAAATCCTTGTAACGTGTGGATAAATGCATTTGCAAAAAAAATCCCTTCATTGTGGCAAGAAAACACAGATGCTCAATTTATTTTAGATGCCTATGTTGCAGTAACATATTTCATCTCTTATATGACAAAAAATGATCATTCCATGACAACCGCCTTCAAACAAATTTGATAAAATTGCATATCTTGTGTAGACAACAAAATTGAAACTATTTGTAAAATTGGAAACATATTGATAAATATGCAACAAATATCAAGTCGACAAGCAGTCCACATTGCTCTATTATTGCCTTTGTATTCAACTTCTAGAAAAACAATTTTCATTGACACTACTCCAACTGAAAAACAAACATATGTTCCAAAAAGACCTATCATGTTACAATAAGAACCTGATAATTCTGAAGATATTGTTTGCATGACAACTGATACATATGTTGCACGAACCACTGCCCTTGAGCAAGTTTGTTTGGCATAATATGTTTCCTCTTATTCAATCACAAAAACAACAACAACGAAAAAAGAAAATGTCAATGGGTCATAAGATTCATTTGATACAATGAACACATGGACCCAAAAAATCATTATAGAGAAAAAATGATTCCCTACATCCCATACAGAGAGTCTGAATACACATTAAAGAAAAATGACGAGACATGGGATGAAGCATACTTTTCATATAAACATATTGTTTATGTCACTGAAAACAAAATTCTCGTTTCATCACACCATGGGGTGATATTGAAATTGCTTCTACTATAATTACATCCCAAAATGATGCAATATTTATGCTTCACTTCCCATTAGAAGATGACAATAGGGCTTGTTCCAATGAAAAATATGAGATTCAACATGATCTGTAGGAGAAAATGCAATTCAAAAATACTTAAACTAAACATACAAAAAAATGAATTCATTAAGCATCCCTTTGTTTTGGACACATTGGCATATCATGAAATTATTACACAATTAAATCAAGGGAAACTATCAATAATCAAACAAATAGTTCTATGGAAAAAAACAACCCCGGTAAGCACTTCTATTTGTTCATCACTGGAGGTGCAGGTACATGAAATACATTCATTGCACAAGCACTTTACCATGCACTAGTGCATCTTTATAACAAATACTTACAAAGTGACCCCCTGAAAAAAAGGGTCTAATACTTGGATTTACGGACAAAGTTGCATATATTGCACATGGTTTCACAATCCATTCAAGTTTTCATTTGCCACTTTCACCATGTCACATGGTTCCATTGGCTTCTAACACGCTTGATATATTGAGCAAAGAATATGAACAACTTAAACCTTTGTTGATAGATGAAGCTTCATTAATTAGATCTCGATTGCTACATAACATTAACAAGCGACTTCGTGAAATCATGCACACTCCATCTTCCCCGTTTGGGAACCTTGAGATAATATTATGTGGTGACCTATGTCAAGCACAACTTGTACGTGATTGATAGATATTTGAGCAATTGTATCTTAAAGGAACTATTGTTCCTTACAACTTCTGGAAAGACAACGTGAAAACTTATGAACTAAAACAAGTTAATTTTTTTATGTGTGTGTGTTAGAATTTTCTCAGTTTCTAGTGCTACATTATTTTGTAGTTTTATTTGTGAAGGTTGTAATGTCAATTATTTGGTATTTATAATAGCAGATAAATTGTTAAATTAATTAACAATTAGAAAAATAATTTCCAGTTGTTGCAATAGGATTTTAGATTTGAAATTTCACAGACTTTTTACAAGATGAAGAAGGCTTGTTTCAGTTCACAGGTGAACAAGGAGAGTTCACAAGAAGAAAAGGCAAATATGAATATTGATGGTCATATGATGGGTTCATAAGAACTTCATAGAAAAAGAGAAAAGAATGCCAAGACAGGTTGCATAAAGGTAAAGAGTAATGAGGAATTTTAAAAGGAAATGGTTGAGTTAAAAGGAAAACTCAATCATTTGAAGAAATTTCTATAGGAAAACCAAGAAGATCATAGATACGGTTGGACAATGAAACAAAAGAAGGTGATATGGCCTCCATTACAAAAATATTTGAAGCAGAGAATGTATGATAAGGTGACGGAAGAACTCAGAGCAACTGAGTACAATTAAATTGTTTATGGACAAGGCTTATATATTGATGAAGAAGCTAGATATGTGGAGAAGAAATTTATTGACAATCTGACGAACTATTGGAATAGTTCGGATCAACATGAGGATGTGTTGACAAAGGCATTAAACAAGGCTAAGGAGCCTTATGTTTTTGAAACTAATGATTTGTGTGTGATTACAGGTAATGAACAAAACTCAAATGACATATTTGTACAAATTGATCAAGGAATGAAGCTGCTAGAGAAGATTGAGGTATTTTTGCCTATGCATGTGTTTAAAGATGTTAGAGATGGACAATTATTGGAATCTTTCAAGAAAGATAATAATGGTGCCAAATTTATTCAATAAGATAATGTTATGGGAAGTCCCATGATAAATGAATCATAGTTGAACACTAGAATGGGAAATATTAGTGATCTCACAATGGAGTTGAAATTTTTAGAGGATTGGCTAGACAATCCAAAACCAAGTGGTGAAGAAAGTGCAAACATGATAAGTTCTGGCAATTTGAAGGAAGATGAGGTGAAGGTGAAACAAAAACCAATGAGTATTATTAGTAGCAAATTTTAGCAAGAAAACAACATATATTTACTGAGTATGTACTAGTCAGAGGACCAATTGGACATATAAAGAAGAAATGAGGAAGTTGATGATGAAGGTGTCTCAGAGGAGGTATATTGTAGAAATAAGGAATGTTGATGACAAATTTCATGTGAATGAATAGGTCTACATCAACAAATAAGGAGGAGAAATTTTGCATATAGTTGGAATCCTGGAAGAATGAAGAAAATCATAGCAAAACAACAACAACATGATAGAGAAAATGATCAACTATACATAAAGTTTGGGATCCAAGAGGATTTCATCAATCTGTGAAGGCGCATGGTTAGGAGACCATGAAATTTTTTCACCTTAGTAGTATGATGTAGGAGCATCTTACCTCCAAGCCAAAACTCTTTTTGACTAGACCTAGGGGTTTCATTTATCAAGGGAGTTGGTTCCCTCAATTGGATTTAATTATTTAGCTTAAATGATTTTTCCTATGTTTTTAAAAGAATTGTACATATTTGATGAGAATGAGGAATATTGTAACCATATCTACTCTTTAAGAGAGATCTCAATATTATTTTAGATATTTACAAAGGTTTTAGGGTTAGTTAGATCTCTTAGAAGATATATGGATCTAGAGGATATATAAATAGGGATTTGTTGAGTAATTAGTGGATTTGAGTTGATTATGGTTCAAAAACCCATCTATATAATTATGTAACCAAAAATCCATGTATTGAGAGGTATAAGTGTGGAGAGGAGAGTCAAAAGTAAATAAACGAGGCCAAGTGGTTCAAAAGGGCCGAAAGGGGCCAATCCATTGTAAATTAGGTCAACAGGGTATAAAGACCTTTGTAACTTATCTATATATAATATGAAGAGGACATTTAGTTCGAGTGTTTGGAGTTGTGTGTTAATCCTTTATTATTATTATATTGAATATGGGTGTATTGCAAGCTTGTATCAAATAATATCTAGAGGGATAACGTTCCAAGAATGCGCATTAGAATCATTACAGAGGAGGCAG
The DNA here is from genome assembly GCA_000404065.3 of Pinus taeda. Taxonomy (NCBI): domain Eukaryota; kingdom Viridiplantae; phylum Streptophyta; class Pinopsida; order Pinales; family Pinaceae; genus Pinus; species Pinus taeda. The sequence continues at coordinate 15,011 of APFE030390885.1, read as the reverse complement.
AACCCTTGTGAAATGGCGAAAAATTATTCCCGTTACAATTGAGAAAATCTAAGTTGTTGATCATTGATCCATGGAATGATCAATGATTTGGAATGAACAAAGAATTAACAGGGAAAAACTCTACAGTAGAGATGTGACAGAGACTGTAAACCTATGACAAAGTCAGTTTCCTTTGAGTTAGAAAAGATCTAAGTGGCAAAGTGGAAGCAGTGGAATCCAAATCTACAAGGCAAAGAGATAAGAGAGTCGAGACTTAAGTGGAGCTTGCAGATAGAAAGGGCTGAGATCAAAGCCTAAAGGGCCAAACATAGTGTATAAGAAAGAAGGAGAAAAAGACTTAATTTATTAACCTTCAATGAAAGTATGCTAATTGATGAAATCCATGAGCTATAACTTAAGTTTCGTTAGAAGAATTCGTCACTTGACAACACCTAGTCGGAGGTTCCATCCAGGGAAGTATAGAAAGGAGTGCATAAGGGAGCATCTAGGCTGAGTGGATGACAGGTTGACATATAAAGGAATTTGACCAATTAGATAGGAGTCGGTATTGTATGGATCATGAGTGGGACTGCTAAGAATGTTGACATCATCCCTGAGGAAAGGAATATGAACGTAGATAAAAACACTGGGGACAACAGCTAATGGGAGCTAGAATCAAAAACTGATGGAAATATTTATGTTTCCAAGAGACTGACTCCTGGAAGAGGAAGCCTTTGTGCACCTATATAGATGACTAGGTGGAAAAGGCGTGTGGGTCAAGTCAAGTATGGGAAGGTGATAGTAAAGCAAGAGAAGTGGAGTCAGTCTCGCACATCTGTTTACTTTATATGAGGAGAGAATTTCTAGAGGAAACCAAGAGCACGCCTAAAGGAAAGGTTGGGATGATATGGCTTTGGGATACGTGTAAAGCGGAAATCAATTTCAATGGAAAAATAGAAGTGGGGCCATGCGTTTGTTGAGTTATCCTAGGGAGATTAAAAGTTGTGCATTATGGAAAGGGTCAGGATCCAGGTTATATAGGAAGGTCATATGAAGGGCCTTTCCATGCATAGTGTTATGATAAATATTAGCTTCGATGGATATTACAAAGGTAAGGGGCTTATGTTATAATTTCTTCTTGCACACTTATTATATAGGGAAAGTCAAGGTTATGGTGCTTCTATGGTTTAGGCCGCATGTTTATATATATATATATTTTGGCTCTGGTGGCTATAGCTAAAATATCTTGAATCTAATGATTCTAGAATTATCCTTGGGGTCCTCCCACTTAATTTTTAAACAAGATTTATAAAGGGAATTATCTCCCTAAATTGGGTTAAGGAAGTACCTTTTGACCAAGAGATGGGCACTGTGGATTTTTATCTCGGTTAAATTAGCACAACTAATTTTTAGCTTGCAATCAACCTGTCACTCACACATGCCTACCTAGAAATCTGAGACATTAAATCTGAGTGACATCTGTCCCACTTGTGGTGTTTCCATGTCATCACTTGATTTCATCATAATGTATGTAACAACCTTCGTAAAAAATTCATGTAATAAAAGTTAATAAAGGCAAAATAATAACCATGGCCATGGGACATGTATTCCAAGTTGAATGTTGGGAAAAACATCATGTGGGTGTTCATTTGGTTTATTATGGCTATGTAAATTGGAAAAGGCAATGGCTAAGGCTTTGGAAAGGAAAAATGGCATTTATTAGCATTTATTTATGAAAACAATGGAAATTAGGAGAAAAGGAAGGTGAAAGGTCATAGGTTGCATGTAAGGAGGAAAATGAAGGAAAATAATGAAAAATGAATAAAATAGAGGCCTCATTAATAAAAATTCTTCTAAGGATCAGTTCACAGGATTTTGATGAGTTTAGTTTTGTAGCTCTCATTCTATTCTCTCTCTCTCTCTCTCTCTCTCTCTCTTATACTCTTGGACACTTAGAGTTTTCTTAGAGCACTCTTGGAGGAGTGTGGCATAAATAGGATTTGAAAAAAGAAGGTAAATAAAGAGCATGAAAGCGCAAGACGACATCAAGATCAAAAACTGCAACAATTTTTTCTTGTAGGTACCGAGTTTCATGTATGATTTCCTTACTAGTTTTGGCATCATGTGGTTTCTTGGTCATGATCTATCATTAGCATGGAGAATTTCCTAAATTGATAGTGGTTTTGCCTATCCTTTCCACTTCCTGGACAACCATGGTATTGTGGGAGTCTTTTACTTTTGCTTTCTGGTTGGTTCTCACGTTCCTTTGGCTGTGGGTTGCATTATTAGTTCCTAGAGTCTTGGTGGGACATTTGCTCTAGAGCCCTATAAAATCTTGTGTTGAGTTACTATTCCTGGAGCCTTGGTTAGAAAAACTCTCTGGTGCCCTTTGTGGGTTGATTTACTAGTATTGGAGCCTTGGTTGGAAAAACACTGTGGAGCTTGTCAGCAACTATGGGTTGAGTTACTAGTCTTGGAGCCTTGATTGGAACAAACACTCTAGAGCCTTGGACAACTTGGGTAGAGACCAATATGATGATGGTTAGTGATGTCTGACCATGAGGTGGAATCAATGGTTGAGGATTAAGGTGGTTTGGCCTCTGGAAGCCCTGGTTTTATTTTGATGTATTTGTTCTATGAGAATCCACATTCATGCTTGGAATATGGCACAAGTGTGATTGACTGAAGAGCGACTTGGCTAAGCCAATATATGGTTAGGTGGAACGTGGAAGTCCCGTATCTAGTTGGCCATTGAATTCATCAATAAGAGCTTTCTTTATCCTTGGTATTTCATGCATAAATATACTTGCTTATATGTGGCTTATATGGTTGTTATATCCTTGATATTTTTCTTGGTTATATGTTGGTTGTGAATGAGTTTTATGATAGTAATAATGTATGGTTCTCATCGTGTTTTGTTTAATCACTGAATGTACAATGAATATATGGCTTAATAGATGTCAATGTAGTTATTGTGATGAGGCATCAATGCTTCTTAGAGATTCTAAGATAAGTATGAGACCCCTATGCTCAGATCTATTGTTTAAACCTATAGAATGCATATTTGTGACATGTTTGACGAAATTCCTGTCATGGCTAGTAGGGGTCCAGTCAAGTCCTTTTTCAATTATTTTCATTTGTATCATTTTTTAGACGTCACCTTTCATTTATGGAAGTTTCATGGAGTTATGGGCAGTGGTCTGAGTCCTATCCCTGAAAAAGTGGCACAAAATCTGGAGTCATTGGCACAAAACTACATGGAAATGTCCCCAGTCACATACATTCCTTGTAGTGGGAGTGACTGGAGGGTCACACTCGCATGCATGCCCATGTCAAGGGAGAGACTGAGGCTCTAACGCAGAAAAATGTCAGTTTGTTTCAAGGGCTGGTCACTTGGATGGGTTGGATGGCTCGTGGGGGTTCTGTCGTAGGTGTAGAAGGTTAGGTTGTCTTTGTTCCGTCGGTTCCACTTCCTTAATTTTTACCTAGGGAGTTGAATCATATCATAGTAACTCTTTGTCACATGTTTACCCCAGTTGGCCGATTACTTGGGTAGATGTGGGAGGAGGGGGTTACAGAGTGGTATTAGAGCAAGGTTTCATTATCCTTGGGTGATGTCTAGTTTCTATTCCCCTTGGATGAATGTGTTGTCATATGTACATGTCAATTGCACATGTGTTCCTTATGCTTGCGGTCTATGTGCTTCTTGTGTATGCATGGCATTGGTCATGATTGAAGTGGCGTTGACATATGAAATTTGATGGTGTTGTGGTTGTATGTGGTCGTCATGAGTGTATGTTGGTTATGCATCTCAGTTATTATATATCGTTATGCATACATTGATGTGGTTGTAGTTGTCATGCATGAGGTCATAACATGTGGTTGGTCTGGTCATGCATTGATGACTGGATAATGATTTAAATGATGAATAAATGTCGATATGATTACACACACACAAACATATATATTGTGTTAATCTAGTTGGTCTTTCAAGCAAGACATCCATGCCTGAACTATACTAAGGTACGTTGGTTTGTTTATGATTTGGTTTAGTTGACATAATATACCTTGCAGGAAGAAGAGATTAAAGATGACTAGTAGGATGGTAGATTACAGAGATTCTCCCTACAAATTAGATGAGAAGCATGGTGTTGGGCACTCTTCTGACTTAGAAAACACATTGAGGATTTGGAAGGAAGATATAAGGAGTTGTAAAGTATATAATGATAGGATCATGCAGGAACACGAGAAACAAGCAGAAGCCAGTGCAATAATTCTTCAGAGTCTGTTAGAATTGCAGAGGTAGGGACCACTTCGAATCAGCTATGGACAGGAGGATAGAGCTAATGGGGCATATGGTAGGATATCTCGCAGTGGGCACATGTTAGATAGAGATGAAATGATCAGGGATGGTAGGTTATTGGATATACCAAGTATGAAAGGTAATGGAAACAAGTACTATTCTAGTTCTAGTTCTAACATGTATCATGGTCATCATCATTATCATCCTTATAGGAGGAGTGATAGTGGAAATTTTTGGATGAGTTCAAGAAAGAAAAGCCACCTACATTTGATGGAGAAACGAAGAAAACACATTATGCAAAAGCATGGTTGCTTGGAACGAATAAGTTCTTCAGGATACATGACTACTCATAGAACATGAAGGCTAAAATAGCCATATTCAGTCTTAAAGGTAAATAAAATATCTTTTGCCAAAAGTTGTAAATAACATCAGATATATTTATGAGGAGGAGTTGATCTGGAGTGAATTCGAGAGACTATTCAGGAAGAAGTACCTATCGAAGAGGTGCTATGATGACAAATAAAAAGAGTTTCATGAGCTAAAGATGGGGACTATGAATGATGAGGAGTACATTAGTAGATTTCTGGAGTTGTTGAGGTATGTGCCTTACCTCAAGGAGGAGGAGGCCAAGATTCAGAGATTCATCAGTGGGTTTCTGATAGCATTTAAGGATAGGATTGGGTTTGATGAGCCTAGATCATTAGAGGAGTCCAAATAGAAGCTAAAGCATTGTTACGAGCAATCAAAGTGAAAATTTGAGACTAAACTAGACTGGAAGGTAATAATAAGAATAAAGGGAAATGGGAAAAGAAACGGAAAAGGCCTCATGACACAAGTAACAAAGAGAATGTAGCGCCATACAAGAATTTCATTGCATCTAACAGAGGACAGTAATTTCGGTATGAGAAAAATAGGGGTGATGATAGGAAGCCCATATGATGTTGGACTTGTGGCAAAGATCATCGCCAGAGATATTTTCCACAACATCAGGGTGGTATACCATATATTTACAGTTCCCAGGAGGCACAGATAGTTGGGGATGTTGGACAAAGTGTTCCTAGGATATACAATGTTGGATAACAGGTAGGAAGATCACCAAACATCTATTATCGATAATATGGATGACAAGATTTGTGATCAAGTTATTTCTATTTTGATTGACCCTGGATCTAATTATAGTTATGTTAATCCTGACCTGGTGGATAAGTGTGGTTTGAATAAAGAAGTACATGCAGAGTCTTGGTTAGTATAGTTGGCTACAAGTACAAAGAAGCGAGTTCATCATTGGGTAAGAGCTTATGCATTTGAGTTGAATGGTATGCCTACATCAACACATTTGAATGTATTACCGTTGGGATCATATAATATGCTTTTAGGTATGGACTGGTTATATATCCATAGGACCAAGGTGGGATGGTATGACAAAGTTATTGAGTGTTTGATGATAATCGAGAACATATAATCTTACAGGGTAAGAAGAAAGCAACATCAGTTAGGATGGTGAAATCTATGCAGGCAAAGCGTAGTCACAGGGAAGGGCGTGTGTTATTTGCAGTGCATATTTCTAATGACAAAGGTAAGGAATTTGAGGATGCATATGTTTTGAGCAAGTACCCAGTTTTACAGCAATTTCAGGATGTATTTCTTGCAAATATTTCAGAGTTTCTGCCTTACAGGGAAGCATATTTTTCTATTGAATTTGTACCAGGGGTGACACTAGCATCAAAAGAACCATACATAATGAGCACTCCATAGTTGGTAGAGCTAAAGTTGCAGTTGAAGGAAATGCTTGACAAGGGATACATTAGGCCAAGTGTATCACCATGGGGCACACCAGTACTATTTGTGAAGAAGAAGGATGGTGCTCTTAGGTTATGCATCGATTACAGTCAATTGAACAAAGTGACCACTAAGAACAGGTATCCGTTGTCAAGGATTGATGATTTTTTTCGATCAATTGAAGGGAGTAGCAGTGTTCTCGAAGATTGATCTGAGATCCAGATATCAACAGGTACGCATCAAGGAAGATGACATTTACAAGACAACTTTTCGGACCACGTAAAAACATTATGAGTTTGTTGTAGTTCCTTTTGGTTTGCTTATTGCTACAACTACTTTTATGTGTTTGATGAATAATGTGTTGCATCTTTATATAGACAAGTTTGGTATTGTGTTCATTGATGACATCTTGATATATGCTAAGAATGAAGAAGAATATTTCAAACATTTAGCAGCAATATTGAGATTGCTAAGAGAGAATTAGTTGTATGTTAAGCTTAGGAATTACAGTTTCTTTTAGACAAAGGTACATTACTTGGGAAATGTGGTTTCCAAGGAAGGCATAGTAGTAAATCTAGAGAAAATAAGGGCTATCATGGAGTGGGTAGCTCCTAGAAATGTGGATTAGGTAAGATCATTTATGGGGTTAGCAGGTTATTATAGGAGGTTCATCAAGAACTTCTCACAGATTACCCATCCCATCAAAACATTTCAGTGAAAAGGCAAGAATTTTGAATGGACAGAGGAATGTGTAATAAGTTTTGAGTAGTTGAAATAGTTGTTGACAAGTAATACAATGCTAAATATTACAGATCTAGAAATAGAATTTGTGGTATGCAAAGATGGTAGCAAAAGAGGACATGGTGGAGTCCTTATGTAGGAGGGATAGGTGGTATGCTATGAATGACAAAAAATGAATGAACATGAGAAGAATTATCTAACACATGATCTTGAGTTGGCAGCGATCATCCATGCATTAAAGATGTGCAGCCACTATATTCTTGGAAGAATATTTATATTGATGAGCGATCATAGTGCATTGAGGTATCTATTTGATCAAATGAATTTGAATTTTAGGCAAGCTAGATGGTTGGCCATGATAAACAAGTTCGACTTTGAGATCAAGTATATTAAAGGTAAAGAGAATAGGGTTACAAATCCTCTTAGTTGGCGGATATAGGTGAACCACATAACAACTATGTGTTCTTATGGGATATATTTACAGGCTCGAATCTTATAAGCAGGTCAGTAGGATAAGAGGTACATGGAGCTTAGGCACAAGTTACAACAGAGTATAGGTATAGGTACAAGTGTAGGTATAGGTACATGTGCAGGTGCAGGTACAGGTGCACAAAATATGGATTATTGTCTCATAGAAGATGGCTTGATTAGATTTAGGGATAAGATATATGTGACAGATGACAACAAGCTTAAGAAGCTTATCTTGAGAGAGTTTCATGTGATCAATTGGAATACCAGAAGACAATGACAGTGGTGAAGAAGTTCTACTACTGGATGAAATTGAAGAAAGAAGTGGTAGAGTTTGTGGCGAGATACTTGGATTGTCAATAGGTAAAGGTAGAGTGTAAGCATCCAGGTGGATTAATACATCTGATCTCAATTCTAGAGTGGAAATGGGAGGTCATTTCCATGGACTTCATCACAGGTTTTCTGAGAACATCTAGATAGCATGATTCCATCATGGTTGTGGTGGACAGGTTGACTAAGGTAGCACACTTCATTCCAGTGAAATCTACGTATTCAGCTAGTGATGTGGCATATGTGTTCATCAAATATGTGGTTAGATTGCATGGTGTTATGAAGAATATTGTGTCAAATGGGGATGCAACTTTCGCTTCCAAGTTTTGGAAGGAGTTGTTTCTAGGTTTAGTAACAAAGTTGGACTTCAAAAAAGCTTATCATCCACAAACATATGGATAGATAGAGAAGGTCAACAAGATATTGGAGGACATGTTGAGCATGTATGTGATGCATCAACAATGGAAGTGGGAAGATTATCTTTCACTGGTAGAGTTTTCTTACAACAATGGATATCGGGAGTCACTAAGGATGAGTCCATTTGAGGCACCTTAAAGGCAGATTTATAATAATCCTATTAGTTGGAGTGATCCAGTTAATAGGGTACTGATAGGACTAGCTATGTTGGCACAGATGGAATAGGAAATGAAAGTAATCAACAAGAATCTAAAGGTGATCCAGGAGGATCTTGTCAGTCCAACATGAGCAGAGTCTTCAATGGTTCAACATCTAAGTGATCATCAAATGATCATGGTTGATGAGGTATTGAGCTTTATCAACTTTGCCAGTTTCTTCGTTAGCATCTAGTGTCTGGTATCTTCAACTTCGACAGTGATGTTATGGTTTTCCGGTAATGCCAATGGTTGATATGGTTTTCATAATATTCGAAGGATATGGTTATGTACTTGGTTATCGACATATGGTTATCATCAGTTCCACTGGGGTTTGGTTGTCAGGGATGGAACAGGTCGCCTTGTGGGGTTTTTATGTCACATTGTGACAATTGTTGTAAAAGGAGTTCTTTTAATTATGTGACAAAATTTAAAAGGCAAACTCTAAAATCATCATACTAAAACCCTAATACATAAGCTAAGTCCTATCCCTAACACCTAAAAACCTAACCTAGAGACTACACCATGTATTCAAATACATTAATCCTAAGTCAAAAGAGCCTCTTAGGTTATGATAAATACATTACAAACCATGTTTAAACATATATAACATGTTCCTAACCGCCTGAACTAGACCGCGTAGAGTCTCTAATCGCAGCAACAAAATGCATGTGACTAGGTTGTAGGTAAGCTGTCGGGGTTTACAAACCATCCAGCCTAACTGCACAGAGATTATAGTTAAACCATCGCATGTGAACACATCCGAACAATGGCTAAACATCATCGGGACTGTGAAGCGGGGAGGCAGTTAGGCTAATCGCAGAGTAGCTATCACATGTGGAGTTAGACAACCATGTCGGTAGCCAGAACTGTTGGGGCTAAAGGTCACCATGGCCCTTGTGGCTTGACCATGGGCTATTCACATGGGTGGTTAACAACTCTGTGCAGTCAACCTGGCCGCTAGCAGCTAGTTGTTATTATAAACTCATTTTTAGGTTTTTAAATGAATTTTTGGTACTAGTTTAATGCAAGGGCCTTATAACCAACACCTAAGGTGGCCTTTTATCATTAGGCCAAAACCTAACTTCAGTGTTCATGCCAATCTTGGTTGGGGAAACCTCAGATGTACCTGAAACCATTTAAATGCTCCATTTTTTTCATGAAGAAAAAATGGGGGGTTTTAGAGTTTGTATGCATATTCTAGAGGATATAGGCAGTTTTGTTTTCAGTGTAACAAGAGCATATGGAGTCGGAATTGGGAACCATGATAGGCGTTGGAAATCTATTTCAAGGAGCTTTCTTGTGACAGTGACCAAAAGTGGTTGCATGTGTAATCTGTCTGGTTAATTTTATTTGTAATCGACCTCCTTGGATTCAATCCTAATAAAGTGGTCGCCCATCTTGAAAGCGGACCCAAAGACGTAGTCCATCAGGGACGAACTCAATAATCAATCTTGTTGTCTGGTATCACTGTGTTTTTTCTGATTTTCGCTTCTATTTACATCTTGCTTATGTTTCTCATCGGTCGTAAAGTGTTTCCTTTCAAACAGTTCTCACGGTTAAAGCACTTTAAGTTAACATTCATTTCACTGTTGGCATTAATCAATTCTACTTTAATTTAACATTTAATTTGGTTATCAGAGTAGGCTACATTTGTAGAATTTTTCCAGTGAATGTTAACCAGGTCTAGGTCACAACGTGGAGAAGGAATCGTCAAGCAGATTGATCTAGAGATTGGAAAGCGAAGAGTCGCTCATAAGTCAACCATGACAGGATCTGATACAAGTCAAACCCCTGAAATTAATATGAGCGAGGAACAATTTCATCAAGCATTCTTAAGCATGCAACAGATGTTGGGAGAACTATACGAAGATAAGAAGGTGAGAGATGCAACTTCTTCTTCAAAGACATCGAAGAAGGACAAAGGTAAAGGCAAGGCTAATAAACCTCCTACACCTCCATCATCTCCATCATCATCATCTTCTTCTTCTTCTTCCAGTTCAGATTCTGAAACAGAAAAGAAACATAAGAAAACATCTCTTTTGAAACTTGATTTAAAACTTGAGTTCCCTATTTATGATGGTGAAATGAATCCTAAAAAGCTAGATAACCGAATTAAGTAGTTAGAAGTGTATTGTCGTATTCAGAACATTTCTGACGATAAAACAAAAATTCAATTAGCTACACTTAGAATGAGGGGAACAACTTTAACCTAGTGGGAAAGTAAAACTCACATAGATGTAAAACGGAAAGGTAAAGTCATCTTTTCATGGTCTAAGTTTTTAAAAGCTCTTAGGATACAATTCTATCCTTTAGGATACATGCAACAAGCTGTTATTGATTGGCAGCACTTGAGGCAAGGCAAAGGGTAGAGTGTTCAGGAGTTTACTCAGGAGTTCAGAAAGAAAGCATTGGCACTTGGTATTTCATTGGATACACATGAAACTTTATTAAAAGAAATCAACAGTTTACATTCATATTTGCATCATACATTATTGATGTTTAATCGCGATGACTTCGACGAAGTGTGTGTTCAAGCCATACATACTGAATCAGGTGGTAGACCATTCAAGTTTTCACCACAATCATCCAAAGAGTTGGAAATCAAGGATTCCAATGACAGTAAGAGGAAGGACAATTCGAAGGGAAAGAAATCAACAATAGCTCAGAAGGAAAGACCTACTTGTTCTCATTACCATAGAATCGGTCATGATGAATATAGGTGTTGGAAACTTGATCCCGAACTTAAGCCAAAGAAGTTCCTTAAGGAGAAGGATGAAAAGAAAGCAAATGCAACAATCCAACAAGATCTAGGTTTTGATTCAAGTGATGAGAGGAGGATAACTACCATAGTTTCGGTAGGTAAAAATTCTGACACTAGTTCAAGTTCTAATACTACTGCATCTTCATCAAACATAAATCCTTCAAATGAGGATAAAAGAGTTGAACTATTTCACATAAGGATAACTTCTAAGCACACAAAGATAGATACAATGTTTGACAGTGGATCACATGCAAATTTAATATCTGAATATTTAGTTAAGAACTTGGTTAGGAGGCACAGAATCATCCAAGACCTTACCCATTAGGATGACTAAATAAATCAGCTCAGATAAAAGTCACAAAGCAGTGTCGATTAAAATTTTCCATTACAGCTAATTACATTGATGAAGTGGAATTAGATGTGGTTCTAGTAGACATATGTGGAGTTGTCTTAGGAAGTCCTTATCTTTATGATTGTGATGCAGTGTTTTATAGAAGAGAGCATAAATATCACCTTAAGAAAGATGGGGTTGAATTTATTGTTAGGGCACATAAAAGTAAAACTCACTTGAATTTAGTTGTTGCTAATAAGATGAAGTGATTAATAAGTTCAAATAAGAGATTTGTACTCATGTGTGTAAAAGAACAACATAAGAATCAACATGATGTTTGTTTAGGTTGTGAGTCTCAGTTTAAAGATAGTTTGGTCAAGAAGGTAGAAACTTTTTCAATTATATTTAAAGAACCCAAACATCTTACTCATAAGCAAGGAATACAACATGAATTACAATTAATGCCCAAAGCTCCTCTTCCTAATGTCAGAATGTATCATTTCAGTCCAAGTTTGGGAGTCATAAGTTACAGGGGTACATGGAAGTACTGGGGAAAGTCAGTGTTACATTTCTCTTGTATTGTATCACCATTTCATGTTTCAAATAGTTTTGAAGCCTCTTTTCAAGTGGAGAGGAAGCCTATTTGTTTTCATATCAAAGCCTTTTCTAAAGCAATGTCAAAGTATCTAGTACATAAAAGGGAAACTTATGCATTAAAGGAAAGTGTTAATCAATGGAGACATCATTTAATAAATGAGGAAACAATGATTCAAACAAATCAAAAGCCACTTCAATACTTTCAAAATCAAACTAAGTTGTAGCAATTTTCACATTACAGTTTGATGGGTTTATTGCAGCAAGTTCACTTAGTAATCAGGAATCAGGAAAGTATCTGAAGTCAATTAGCTGGTATGATGTCAAGAATGTCTTTGAATGTTTTAGTCATTCTGCAAAATAGATTGTTAATACATGTGAAAAGTGTTGAGCAATATCCCGTGGAGACTATTTTCAAATATGTTTATGAATCACTAATTCATGGTACTTCATGGAAAGAAGTCAATTTCCATGTTCATAATAGGTTGTTTAACCATCTTCGCAAGTTGTGCATACTGTAGATGGATGGAACAGTTCACATATTCAAAATGTGCCATGATCAAAATCATCAGGGTCATCACTTTTAGGTGGTTGATCGAATGTATTGGTATATTATCAGGACAAGGTGGAGAGTGAGGGAGCTCTACCGTCACCTACTATTTGTCTAGTCAAAATTTTGTGGTCCAAAAGCTTTCAAGTGGAGAGGATTGATCCAAGAAGATCTTGTCAGTCCAACATGAGAGGAGTCTTCAGTGCTTCAACATTGAAGTGATCATGAAATGATCATGGTCGATGATGTCTTGAGCTTTATCAGCTTCGCCAGTTTCGTTGTCAGCATTTAGTGTCTGGTATCTTCAGCTTCGGCAATGATGTTATGGTTGTCTGGTAATGTCAATGGTTGATATGGTTTTCATGATATTCGAAGGATATGGTTATGTACTTGGTTTTCGACATATGGTTGTCGTCAATTACGTTGGGGTTTGGTTGTTAGGGATGGAATAGGTCGTCTTGTGGGATTTTTATGTCACATTGTGACAATTTTTGTAAAAGCATTTCTTTTGATTATGTGACAAAATCTAAAAGACTAACTCTAAAATCATCATACTAAAACCCTAATACATAACCTATGTCCTAACCCTAGCACCTAAAAACCTAACCTAGAAACTACACCATGTATTCAAATACATTAATCCTAAGTCAAAAGATCCTCTTGGCCTATGATAAATACATTACAAACCATGTTTAAACACATATAACATGTTCCTAACCGCCAGAACTAGACCACACAGAGTCTCTAACCGCAACAACAAAAGGCATGTGACTAGGTTGCAAGTAAGCCATTGGGGTTTACAAACCATCCAACCTGACTGCATGGAGATTACAGTTAAACTATTGCATGTGAACACATCCGACCAACAACTGAACCTCATTGGACCGCGAAGTGGGGAGTTGGTTAGGCTAATTGCGGAGAAACTATCACATACGAAGTTACACAACCGCGTCGGTAGCCAGAACTGCCGGGGCTAAAGGTCACTGTGGCCCTTTGTGGCTTGACCGTAGGTTATTCACATGGGCGGTTAACAAATCCGTGCAGTCAACTTGACCACCAGCGGCTAGTTGCTATTATAAAGTCATTTTTTAGTTTTTAAATGAATATTTGGTGCTAGTTTAATGCAAGGGCCTCGTAACCAACTCTTAAGATGGCATTTTATCATTAGACCAAACCCTAATGTTATGCTTCTTAACCTGCAAAGCAATACCGAACCAAGAATATGCGAGAAAAATACCCAGAACACAGAATATGCGAAGAAAATATACCCAGAACACAGAATAGCAATGATTTTATTACTCAGAGAGAAATGTTCACAGGCCTCTTCGAGGGGGCAGCCTCCAATAGAGCAGAGCTCGATTACAAAACAAGACACGATACTCCTCGCAGGGAGTCTCTATCCTTTATATATGACTCATACATGCAATACCACGGGTCAATACCGTGGGTTTTATTAATACCATCTATCTAATACTACCGCCCATTTACCCATTTGTAACTAACTATGGTCCCTTCATTAATTGCGGGTTAACCACTTACAAATATTAATATGGGCTTTATTGACTCTTGACTATGACGTGATCCCATGACATGAATAAGGGGGTTAGGGTGGGACCCTAACAGCCAGAGAAGGCTTGAGTATGTTAGGCTAGAGTCGGTTAGGCTACGCTAGAGTAGTATAGGCTAGTTTAGGCTAGGCTAGAGTAAGTGAGGCTAGGTTAGGCTAGGCTGGAGTAGTTTAGGTTGGGTTAGGCTATGTTAGGCTAGTTTAGGTTAGGGTAGAGGAGGCTAGAATAAGATAGGCTACTCTAGAATAGGCTAGGGCAGGCTAGTTTAAGCTAGGCTAGAGTAGGATAGGCTAATTTATGCTAGGCTAGATTAGTTGAGGCTAGAGTAGAGTAGGGTAGGTTAAGCTAGCTTAGGCTAGGTTAGGATAGGCTAGAGTAGATTAGGCTAGTGTGGGCTAGGGTAGGCTAGAGTAGGGTAGGTTAGGCTATAGTAAGCTAGGTTAGAGTAGGTTATGCTAGAGTAGGAAAAGGCTAGAGGAGGATAGGCTATGCTAGATTAGGTTAGAGCATGCTAGAGTAGGTTAGGCTAAGCTAGAGTAGGCTAGCATAGGTTAGACTAGGATAGCTAGGGTAGGTTAGGCTAGCCTACGTTAGGCTATGTTGGCCTAGGTTATGCAATGCTAGGTTAGGAAAGGTTACGTTAGGTTAGGTTAGGCTAGGCTAGGCTATGCTAGGTTTTACTAGGCTAGGCTAGGTTAGTCAAGGCTATGTTAGGTTAGGTTAGGAAAAGCTAGGCTAGGGAAGGTTAGATTAGGTAAGGCTAGGTTAGGCTACATGCTAGGCTAGGCAAGGTTTTTCTAGTCTAGGATAGGATAGCTTCGACTAGGTTAGGTTAGGTTACGTTAAACTAGATTAGATTAGGTTAGGTTAGGCTAGCTTAGGTTAGGCTAGCCTAGTCTAGGTTAGCCTAGGTTATGCTAGCTTAACATAGCTTACCTTAGGCTAGGCTAGGATATAGTAGGCTAGGATAGGCTAGAGTAGGCTCGAGTAGGT
>APFE030390876.1:22006-43938 GCA_000404065.3 Pinus taeda | reverse complement strand
ATGATCAGTATATCACTGTTGAAACCTTATTCCTTTCCATTACCCAGCCTCCATTGATAAAGAATTGTGAATGTTTTTTTATGTATTTTTCATCATTTACAGTTCTCCTTTGCAAAAAGTAGCATTAATCGAATAGTTGTCTTTTGATTTGAAAGTGTCGCAAGTGTCGTTTTCAGTCAAAGAAAAGAGTGTCGTTAGTTCTTCCTCTTTTAGATATTCGATTACATTTTTTCCGTAGTATTTGATTTGAATAATCAATTATTTGAAGTGTTGAAAGTAGTTTTCAAGTCAAAATTGAAAGTGTCGTCTCAGTCTTCCTTTCATTTCTTGAAAATAAATTGTTAAAGTGTCGCTATGAGAAAAGATAGTTTAGATCTGTACTTAGTTTTTTTTGTCATTCTCACATTAAGGAAACTAAATATCAAATACATGCATGTGAATTCGCATTTAGACTGCATGCGGAAATTGATTTAGGACAGTGCATCTTACTGTGTGCTCTCTGCTCTATGTTGAAAGAATTTTACTTCTCTTTCCTTAGTAGCTAGGATTTTCATTGCAAAAAGAAAGTAAATGATTGTTTATCATCTTAGATTGCATATTTGGGAATTGTATATCTACATCACGCGGTGAACATTAAAGGAAAACTTATTAGGAAAGTTCAATTGTAAAATAAACCTCAATCAACATAAAAAAGCTTTGTAACCTAACGAACAACATCTACAAGTCTAGGCTAGACACATATTCCGGCATCGTAAAGCCTCGTAACTATCGTTTTCATCGTAGGTTGGGTGATTCCTCCTCCTTGATACGACAAGTGCCCGTACAGACTTGTGCTCCCAAGTACTATCGAGTATATATTGGGAGACCACAATAGGCTTTCGAGAAGATTGACTATCGTACGTAAAAAGTATTCTGCAGTTTTGCAATTGGTTTGGAGCACATTGTTCCTCCATTCCTTGGCTTGAACCAATTGTTCAATGTGTATCGCCCTCGACAATGCTTCCCACCATTGCTGGACACATCAGAGATTGCAAAAGATCTCACTAGGGACCATATTTAAAATAAATTTCCTCACCTCATGGAAGCTTTGCACGCAATGTGGACCGTTGCTTCCTAAGGGGAGAGGAATGATCCAGGTGGATATTGGTGTCCACTCACACATTCCATTTGGATCCTCAACATTGTCTCTTTTATTTTTTTGGTTTCCTTAATTGTATCACAATTTACTATTTTTGGTAGTTTTTAGGGTCCTCAGCTTCCGAAGCCTTTTTAAGGCCCTAAACGACGTTTTTCGGGAAAAAGGAGAGGCAAAAAAGTCTCAAACTCACTTGTGAGTTTTCTTTCGCCTTCTCTTTGAGATCCTCGAAACAAGATATTATGATAGCCAAACAGAGAACGTATGCCAAAGTTACGACCCAAGGAAGTTGATGTACCAATTTATCGAAAAGTTGCCCACAGTTTTGGCACTTCATCTCCTAGGGTTAGGCTTTTGGATTTTTAGGGTTTTCCATGGTTTCTAAATAATAAATAGGCCTTTGAGCCACATTATAACATAGTTCAAAGGCAAGTACCCACGACATCTCTTCTCGGAGATAAGCTACCATCGTCTACGCTATTCTTACTTCCATTCTATTTGTAAGCATATTTCAGTGTTTGATATTAATTAAATGAAATGTTTTTTCTACTGCATCATTGTATTTATATATGTATTTTGTTGCATTCATGTTTAAATCAAGATCAATTATTCGAGTTCATAATAAAACTCGAGGATATTATTAATTTCTGGAAATACCTCATGTGACCACAACCACAAGGAGAGTGTTGGAATCCTAACCCACCATAGAACCACTGAAATCCAATTAATGTGAGCATAAAATTCTACTATCCCTTTTCTGAGGAAGAGACCTCGTGAAGCCCAATTTCATTACCAATGTAAAAGCTTGCCTAGATTCTAGATCAATTGTGTAATACGTCCCATCCAACCTTCTACAAATATAATGCATCTTAGAGAATAACCTATAACTAGAATGAAATGTTTGATACTCTAGCTTCTCATGACTGCCATGTCCATTATTTAGTGAACTTGGCCACCGTTGCTTCTTGTTTCATCCTAGAGATGTAGTTTAACTTAATATCAACTCTTAAAACTAGACTAGGTTCATCTTTCTTATGCTTCATACACTTTTTTTCTTGATTTTGGAGTAGTCTTCAATTCCAGCTATAGTGGGTGTGATCGAGAGTTTAATGAAGTACAACCACTTTGCATCACCTAAGTATATCGCATAAGAAACCAGGAGGAGAAGATAAGCATGGGGGTACCGAGGAGGAAAGAAGTGGCAACGTCGAAACCAACTGATAGAAAATGAAGAGGTAAAAGGGGAAAAATGAGTGAAAGAAATAGAGATTTGAAGAGGGAGCCCATACAAGCTACTCGGTGGAGAGCAGGGTACACAAGAAAGCAATGTGACGGGGGAGGGGCAAATAGGTCAAGGGGGGGTGGTAGGTGGAGGGGGGCAGAGAAAAGACACATAGTGTGTCATTTGGAGGAACCAGTAACATAGAGAAAGTGTTATGACCTAAAATATGTATCAAAGGTGTCAAAGGTGGGAAACCCACTATAGAAAACCATATATGGTAACATTCATAGGGGTCTTTGGGCTGGGGTCTTGTATTTTTATCTTGTATACCAAGGCTAGGCTATTGGTAAGCCATGTCCACTCATTCAAAACAGGGTATACATTTATGCAATTATGATTATAATTGTAAACTCCTTCGCTTAATTAATTTACTTAATTTACTTACGGCTTCTTTTCGAATGACAATAGATATTTCTTCCAAACATTAACTATCGAATTTGGCTTCAATTTTTTTTTTAAATAATCAACTATTTTAAATTTTGATTATTATAAATGATATTTATATAACATTCTTTTTATTTAATCAATTCAATTAAAAACACCTTAATAAGTTTTAAAATAAATTTTAACATTTAAATTATTTTATCATTAAAATTTTATGTAGAAATTTCTACCATTTACTAATAGTTATTGACAATTGAATAATATTTTAGAAACATTTTTCCAAAATAGACACATATATCACAAGTTGTCATATAAACTCTTATAATCAAACATTTATATATAATAAATATCAAAATTCTTATTCATCTTAATATAAATATTATTTATTTTTAAATAAAATTTATTACAATATCATAATTTAGCAACATTACATTCTAACCACATTTTCATTTTCATGAGAGATTTTTCTTTTAATTAATAATTAATAAATTTAATAAAATAATACAATGAAATAACTCAGTAAAATTTAGAACAGATAATACCATAAGTTATGATAATGCGTTAAAGGAAAAAGGAAACTTACAGAAAAAATAAAACCTTATTCCACAGAGTTTAAGCTACCCAACACGGATAACAGATCTGCAAAGTGGACATGATTTTTTCTCACGAATCCACAGGAGAATGCACTTGGAATGATAGTGGTGTTTGCATGGCAATTGTTTTGCAGGATCTTCAAGGGGAAACGGCTCGTGAATCAGGTAAACACATGAGCACAAAAAATATGACAATAATATTACATACAGGATAAAATTACCATATATAAACTGTTAGTGAATGAATTGATCATATTTTGAGCTACTAATATGTAGAAGGGGGTTTCATCGATAGGATCAAATTGCACTGGATTAGTGAGCTTTATTTTAGTGAGCTCTTTCTATGTATCTTTTTCACAATAGTTTGGGCATTAATTATAAATGGTAGAGATACGAAGAAGGATGATTGCTTTTAGTTCTCCTAAAGGATTGAGCACTTATTTTTATCCAACCATAAAGGAGGGAAAGAATGTGACCCAATAGGGGGATGAATCTTTGGGATGGGGAAAACGAGGGGAGAGCATCGCCTAGGGGAAATGGCAGTGTCTCAGATTGCAAATTTTACCCTGAGAAGTGCCGCAGACGTTAGAAGGGACAGAGCACTACCAGGATGGACTGAGCGAAGGCAAAAGGAGCTGAAACATTGAGTGCGTTTTGGATCCGTAGGTCATTGCAATGCATGATGGAATGATCAAAAGTCAAAAGAGACGCAAAGCTATGTTGGATCTAGACCTGATAGGGAAAACTGCGCACCTCGATCAGAAATAATACTTTGGTTTTTCTCTCCCCACAACAAAGGAATTTCAATCTCGCACAAATGTAGTAGGGGTTTATCCATCTAGAGTTTCCCTAGAAGTAGATCTACGACCAAATCAAATGTATGGGGAGATTAACAACTCTCTGTGGGAACCGAGCAATCGAAAGGCATGAGTGGAGATGGATTTGTGGTGTATTTTGATGGATTGGAGTTTCTTTATAACAGATATGAGGTATCTGGTCATTGTATTTCCAAAACGAAGTTTCCAAAAAATGGTAGTTATGGCAATCAAATCTAGCCCTATAACAACCCACATCGGTTGTAGGAAGTCTTGTTTAATCCCCATCGCATTCACAATGGTTCGATCTGAGCTAACTAGAGTGTGGTGCCTAGATACAGTGTTTGATAACACAGACACTGAAAGGATTCTGCAAGGACCTAGATTGGTCCCTCTCACCACTGAAGGGCACATTAATCACAAATCTTCCAAGGATCCAACAGACCTGGCACACAATAGACCGAACAACCTATATCAAACCCAGATCGAGATGCATGTTCATTAAAAGCCTTCTTTCAGTCCCGAATTGCAGCAACGAGGACAACTCTGGGGGCGTGCAGATGCCAAGATGCCCCTCTCGCATGAACTATAGACCCAATGCATAGAAGAAGAACATAATGGAAAATAGAATGGGGGTATAAACCTTACATCTGCCACTGATCAAATAGATCTAGCGCCCAACGAACAAAACGGTCTACACCAAACCCAGATCTAGAGGTCTCATCACAAAAAGTCTCCTCTCTGCCTTCGATCATAGCCTTAGATCATAGATCAGAGCTGACAACATAGAGACGCGATTATTGTGCAGGATGAGGAAAACATCCTAATATTGGAGCCTGAAGCATCTGCTCCTCAAATTCACGAAGGTAGAAAAAGTAATATCTTTATCAAATCCATGGAAGGGAACATAGTATGCATCAAGATAGGGAGATGGGATGCAATAAAAACACTCAAACAAAGGATACAAGAAAGGACTCGAATCCCACCCTCCAAACAGCTCCCCCTCTACATAGGAAAAGTTTTGCAGGAGGAGTAGAAGCTAAAAGAATACGACATAGGAACCGATTCAACCATCTGTCTTAGCTGAAGACTCCATGGAGGTTGTTCCGACACAAGCTCAAAAGGACCTGTTTCCTTCCAAGATGCAATAAAGGGGAATATGGAAACTCAAGCGAAAACAAAATAGCAAGTTACAACCCCTGGGGCCTACATCGTCGAGCAGCCAACTCAAAACCCTACATTAACAATCTCCCTACCCGAAGCCCTTCGTCAATGGGTTTACTCCATTTGGACAAAAAACTGAGATTTCCATCTCTATTCAAAATGGTATTTTATTGTCAAACTTGACACAGTAAAGGACAGAGAAAATGCATTGAACAAGGGGCCATGGTTTTGGGGTAATGCTATCCTTCTATTGACATCTTGGTTCCCGAAATTTGACCCAAACACCATGGTGACTTCCAAAATTCTAGTGTGGATAAAATTATATAACTTACCTCTACACTTTTGGCACTTCAAAGTATTAGAAGACATGAGCAACGCCTTGGTGAAATTCCTAAAAGTAGACAATGAGCGCCTATCCAAAGATATCTATACATTTTCCAGGATCTGTGTGGAGGTTGATCTCAGTAAATTATTACCAGATCACATCCTCTTACTCCATAATGAAAAGCAATGGGCCTAACCCCTTGATTATGAAAACACTACCTTTCAATGCCGCATATGTCGTCAAACTGGTCATCTAAAAAGTGCGTGCCCACAAAACAAAAAAGATAGGAAAAGAATACAACTACCAAAGCTGAAAGGCTGGTGGTTTTCAGCCACATGGGCAGATGACATAGTAGAGGAAAAAACACGAAAACCACCAACATTTTTAAAGAAGCAGAATATCTAGGAAATAATCTAGAACTCAGCAAAGAAATCATTCTACACACCCTACAGAATGATGAAAATCACATTGAATACTCAATAGATCCAAAGACAACCAATATACAACAACAATGTGAGAAACACAACCCAGGGAAAGAAATTGGAGGCAACAGGCGAGCATACTCCACAGAAAGCTCAGATTCTGAAAATGAAATCCTGACTGCCACAAATGAGGCACAAATGATTATTGTAACAACCATGGCCAACAATGAAGGTTGGTCGAAAATGGAAAAAAAAACGAAAAGTAGGAAAGCATAGATAAACAATAAATTATTTTTAGCTCCTATTTCCAACGGGACAAGTTTTGATAAAGCATATGTTTTTTAAACATCTACAACATGTAATTGTACTCAATATGAATAAAATTATGATTTTTCCATTGGAAAAAAGAATCTTTGGTTGGAGCATAGACATAAGAAGAATGAATGAAGATATTTGAAACTATAGTAATTATTCACCCTAAAGCAATAACATGCAACTATTACGAAATGCATGAGAAATCGAATTACAAATACCTAGAAATTGATTTCAACAAAATCTAAGCTCAGATGATGTTTTTATGTTTAACAACATAAGTTATATTTTCAAGGCAACATTCTCAAAGAAATTGCGGATTACAAATACCTCGAAATTGACTTCAACAAAAACTACGTTGGGATTGTTGTAGAATGAAAATCACTTCTGGGGCTTCGAAAGCATTTTATGCTTCTCAAAATAGGCGTAGAGAGGCATACTTATGGGACTCGAAAAAAACTCAAACTCTTTTTAGGATTCTAGTGATTTTAGTGATTCTTTATGGTTGTGAACTATGGGCAAGTAGTACACCTCACATGCGTTGGAGACAATTTGATAAAATTCAGAAATGTTCAATTACAAACAAACTTAAGATTTAAAGTAGTGAAGTTCCTTATGCTCTATTGTTAAGTGAAGCATGGGCTTCTCCTATTGAAGCAATTGCTATGGCACGAGTCATAGGGTATTTAAAAGAAATTGAGAAAATGGAAGAGGGTATATGGTCTAAGGTTCTCTTTAATGACAACCAAAAAAAAAAAATTGGATGGAACAAAATAAGAAATTTTTTAGTGAATGAGACATTTGCTTGAACACCTATCCCATAAACAACAAAGAGATAAAATCTTTTGTTATGGATTAGTTCCACAAGCACATACTTGGGATAAGGAGCTAGGAAGAATGAAAAAACACTATATTAAAGTGTTTAATCCCACTCATATTCATAAACCAAAATCATACATAGACGCCAATATCTATTGGAGAGCCAAAATTCTTATTGTTCAATTAAGGACTTATTATCATCAACTCCATTGTGAAATAGGGTGAGAAAGGCCAAAACAAGTGTGGGAGCAAAGAGTATGAATATCTTGTTCTTCCATAAAAGTGGAAACATAAAATCAGTTCATTTTAGAATGTGAGACCTCCAAAGACAACATGGATATGCAAATATGTTGGTAGCTAGCTCTTGGGATAATCTATTTAGCTATTGTCCATAATATGGGAGCATTTATTATGAAGCTTCACAAAAAAAGGGCTAAATACATCAAGTAGATGAAGAAGCAATATGTCCCATAGGCTATCTTTAGGGTGGTTGAAGTTAAAATAAATTCTTTCTTTCTTTCTTTCTTTCTTAGGATGTCATCCATAATATTCCAATATGGAAAATTTGGCACTCAGATCATACATACTAATAAATAACTCATAATGTAGTTGTTGGTTGTAAATCAAGATTATTAGTGGAATTATTACTAAATATTAGTCATAATTACAAGAAAAAACATAATTATCAATCTTGTTCTGGAATATTTCCAACCGAGGTTTCGCAATCCAATATGGAATGAAAAAACTCATAAAAGAGAATCATAATTATTTCTATCAAATGATGTATTTCAAATGTGTCTTTAAATGCCTAATTTAAGGGTAGTTAGATCAAAATTTCACACTATTTTTTCTATCATTGAATTATCTTCATCTATAAATAATGAATTAAGTTTATTCTATCTATGTAAGCAACTCATATTCTTTATGGATCTATGCCAATAAATGTTTATTACAAAACAAGCTATATTCACCAAGTCTAATTTTTTTCGTTAGGTTACAAAGCTTGAGGAAAACTCTGAGACACTTCCCCTCATTTCCAAAATAGTTTCCTTTGAAGTATTCCATTTAGAGTTTATATTGTGTAAGGGAGGGATACTCGAATCCAAACCCTTATGCAATTTTTAAACCCAATTTTTTTTTTCCTTCGCACTAGGGACATCCTACCCCAAATGATTATATCATTATATGAGGCCTTTCTTCTGTGATTTTTATACTTCTTCGATAGAAATTGAGTTAGGGATATTAGACGCTATGTTGATACCAAACAGAATTCTTGCAATTGAGATATAGAAAGTCATTTGTGTGAGTCTGGTTGATAATCTAACCCTAGGATATTTTCTGTTTCTTGAAATACTTCGTCTGACTCGAACTGAAAGGGGAAGGTGAGGAGTCTAACACACCATAGAACCACTGAAATCCACATAGTGTAATAATCAAATTCCACTGCCAATTTTCTGAGGAAGAATTATTAGGAAGACCACTTCCATTACCAATGTAGAAGCCTGTCCTCATCCTGCCACAAGTGTGTAAGTTATCCTAGCTAACCTTCTGCAATGATAACGCATGTGGCAGAGTAACCTGTAAGTGGAATGAAATTTTTTATTGTCTCGCTTCTCAGGACTACGATCTCCACTCTTTTACTAGTGAACATGGTCACCATTTCTTCCTCTTCCATATTATAGATGTATTTTAACTTGATATCAACTCCTAAAACTAGACTACATTCATCTCTGTGATGGTTTATACACTTTGTTCTTGATTCTGGAATAGTCTTCATTCCTAGTTACAATGGGGGCAATCAAGAGTTTAAGGAAGTACCATCACTTTAGATATCCTAGATATGTCACATAGGAAACTAGTAGGAGAAGGTAAGCAAAGCTACCTCAGAGGAAAGAAGTTGTAATTTCGAGACCACCTCATGAAAAAGGAGGTCAAAGGGGATAAGTGAGTGAAGACAATAGATATTCGAAGATAGGGTATGACACAATACTTAAGAGGAGAGTGGGTTACACAAGTGAGGAATGTTATTGAGGAATGGTGAATAGAATTAGCGGGGCGAGGGGGGGGGCATAGGGGCTTCACTCAATGAACCTCTGGCATATCACATGCGTTCGTGGCATACTAAAAATAACGTTATTTTGAATACATATTATGAAATACTTCTAAAAATCACATTATTTAACCCCCAACGAATCTGAACCCAATACACATTCCCAATTAAAAGAACCCTACTTTTGCGAGATATTTTAGGTATGCATTTTTTCATTAATATCTTTTATACCCCTTTATATCTTCTCATTAACTTTGAGCTCCATTTTTTATACCTGCCAATATAAAAGCCCTTTACCTGCTATTATATGCTAAATATATTATATCATATTTTGCTCAATATATATCCCCAAGTATGAGCCCACATGGTATGATATTGCTACCATAGTGAAACCCCTATGTGGCGGGTGGTGATAAGTGGAGAGGGGCAGAGAAGAGACACATAGACAGTCATGTGACGGAGCCACTAAAACAGAGAGAGTCTTGTGACCAAAATGATGTGTTATAGGTATCAAAGTTTGGAACCCCACTAGAGAATATTATGTGTGAAATAATTCATAGGGGTCTTTGTAGTAATCAAATTATTTCAAATCCATCATGAGTCTAGAGTGGTCAAGGCTCATAGCCCTATTCCATATTCATTGAACCCTAAAACCTAATTGCATATTTAGATTTATCACAAAAGCCACATTAGGTTTTCCTAACTCACCACTAAAATCCAGCATTAGGTTAGAAATTAGGTTAGGGATATTAGACGCTATGTTGAGACCAAATAGAATTATTGCAATTGAGATATAGAAAATTATTTTTTATGAGGAGTCTCATTCACAATAAAACCCTAGGATATTTTTGATTACCTGAAATGCCTCATTTGAGTTGAACTTAAAGGGGGGGATTAGGAGTCTAACCCACCATAGGACCACTAAAATCCACATAGTGTAACAATCAAATTCCACTACCAATTTTCTGAGGAAGAGTTATTAAGAAGACCACTTCCATTACAAATGTAGAAGCCTATCCTCATCCCACCACAGGTGTGTAAGTCATCCTAGCTAACCTTCTTGTTATAGACATATTTGGGCATTGCAACCCCAATCACATATTTCCATAAACCAAAGGATTCTAAACCCCTAAAAGTGTTGTTTCACACCCTAAAGGAACAAGGTGAGCTGATTACATCATTTCCCGGACGTTCTCCCTAAAAAACTACTCAGAACTTGTCAACAGTGGACCATACAGACTGCTCCATGCTGAGGGTGCGATGCATCTCACCTGTTACACATAGAGGGTGCGATGCATACTAAAAATCCCTTCTGTAGTGTGTGATGAGTGAGATCAGACAAATGGTAGAGGCAGTTTTCTAGGTGGAAACCCAGAGAATCTTCTAGAAATTGCTCTTTTGACACTTGCCTCTTTGAATTCACTCAGGGATGAGTAAAAGATCATGAAATCTCCAAGTGGAACCAAGAATTATCAGAGAAATGACACTAATCAAAATCCTGGAAGTTGACTCACCCACCTACAAATATCTATATATGGATCCCTCATCTTAGAGATCCGAAGGCTGGAATTTTGTATTTTTGTAAGGAAGTGTTGTTGGTTTCTCTGTGAAACATTGTAGTGTTGGCTGATCTAGCTTTTCAAGAGGTGAAGAGGGCTTTCATGCTTGGAGGATGGCACTGGTTTAAACCGCTCGGTTGTAATCCTCTCTTCTACTACTTCTATCAATAAAGATATTTGATTTTTCCTCCATATTGTTGTATATTTCTAAATCTTGCATTGGTGTATGTATTTGTATGTTTAATATACATCTGATCCTATATTGTTTATGGCTATAGATCTCTATGCTTTGATAGTTTTATGCTGCTTTGACTCTACAGGTGTTCCTTGAAGTGGGACAAGTGACGAAAGACTAGTGAAACTTTGTCAAAAGGAGGGAGGAAACAAGCAAGAAGCCAAGCGAAAGACTAAGGTTTGTACTCTATGCTTTTGTCTCATCAATATCTCATAAAGGAAAACACAAGTAACTTTAGTTTGTTTGTTTCAACGATAGCTACCTGTCTTAGTGGGACTAGCATCTCTAAATGGACACTAGCTTTCCTGATAACAAAATGGTGACGCTGGAGAATGAATAGTTTGATTGTTAGTTACTATCGTTTTCTTTATAAACTACAAACAAAACCTGAAGTTAAGCCAACTAGCCTTCGAACTGCTTGTTCTATGCAACTGAAAAGTAGATCAACGCTACTTTAGTTAATCTCCAGGTTAGTTTATGAACTGAACATATAACTTGCAAACATTCTAAGTGCCCTCGTGGTAGCTAAAATAACGTCATTTGATTAGCCCCTATACTTTGTGTTTACTCTCTATCAACAGCTAAGCATAAATCACTAAACTTAGCTGCAAAATGTGAGTGAAAACCAAGCTTAATCTCATCCCTGGACCATCGCACTATCTCTTATTGGCAACCTAGATGCATCGCACCTCTCGTGTGTTTAGGTGAGATGCATCCATGTTTCTTTGTGTTACAGGTACGATGATTGAGTGAGACTGTTTTTGCCTCCAGATTTTGGTTTTTTCTACATTGTTTTCAGCTCTATTCAATACATTTGTTGTCTATGATCAGTATATCACTATTGAAACCTTATTCCTTTTCATTACCCAGCCTCCATTGATAAATAATTGTGAATGTTTTTTTATGTATTTTTCATCATTTACAATTCTACTTTGCAAAAAGTAGCATTAATCAAATAGTTGTCTTTTGATTTGAAAGTGTTGCAAGTGTCGTTTTCAGTCAAAGAAAAGAGTGTCGTGAGGTCTTTCTCTTTTAGATAGTCGATTACAATTTTTCCATAGTATTTGATTTGAATAATCAATTATTTGAAGTGTTGAAAGCAGTTTTCAAGTCAAAATTGAAAGTGTCGTCTCAGTCTTCCTTTCGTTTCTTGAAAAGAAATTGTTAAAGTTTCGCTTTGAGAAAAGATAGTTCAGATCTGTACTTAGTTTTTTTTTGTCATTCTCACATTAAGAAAACTAAAAAACAAATACATGCATGTGAATTCGCATTTAGACTGCATGCGGAAATTGATTTAGGACACTGCATCTTAGTGTGTGCTCTTTGTTCTATGTTGAAAGAATTTTACTTCTCTTTCCTTAGTAGCTAGGATTTTCATTGCAAAAAGAATTAAATGACTGTTTATCATCTTAGATTGCATATTTGGGAATTGTATATCTACATCACGTGGTGAACATTAAAGGAAAACTTCTTAGGAAAGATCAACTGGAAAATAAACCTCAATCAACATAAAAAAGCTTTGTAACCTAACGCACAACATCTAGAAGTCTAGGCTAGAGACATATTCTGGCATCGTAAAGCCTGGTAACTATCGTTTTCATCGTAGGTTGGGTGATTCCTCCTCCTTGATAAGACAAGTGCCAGTACAAACTTGTGCTCCCAGGTACTGTCGAGTATATGCTGGGAGACCACAATAGGCTTTTCGGGAAGATTGACTATCGTACGTAAAAAGTATTATGCAATTTTGTAATTGGTTTGGAGCACATTGTTCCTCCATTCCTTGGCTTGAACCAATTGTTCAATTTGTACCGCCCTCAACAATGCTTCCCACCATTGTTGGACACATCAAAGATTGCATAAGATCTCACTAGGGACCATATTTAACATAAATTTCCTCACCTCATGGAAGCTTTGCACGCAATGTGGACCGTTGCTTCCTAAAGGGAGAGGAATGATCCAGGTGGATATTGGTGTCCACTCACCTTTTCCACTTGGATCCTCAACATTGTCTCTTTTAGTTTTTTAGTTTCCTTAATTGTAGCACAATTTACTATTTTTAGAAATTTTTAGGGTTGTGAGCTTCCAGAGCCTTTTTCAGGCCGTAAATGACGTTTTTTGAGAAAAAGGAGAGACAAAACAGTCTCAAACTCACTTGTGAGTTTTCTTTCGTCTTCTCTTTGAGATCTTCGAAACAAGATATTATGATAGCCAAATAGAGAACGTATGCCAAAGTTACGACCCGAAGAAGTTGATGTACCAATTTATCCAAACGGTGCCCACAATTTTGGCACTTCATATCCTAGGGTTAGGATTTTGGATTTTTAGGGTTTTCCATGGTTTCTAAATAATAAATAGGCCTTTGAGCCACATTATAACATAGTTCAAAGGCAAGTACCCACCACATCTCTTCTCGGAGATAAGCTACCATCGTCTATGTTATTCTTACTTCCATTCTGTTTGTAAGCATATTTCAGTGTTTGATATTAATTAAATGAAGTGTTTTTTCTACTGCATCATTGTATTTATATATGTATTTTGTTGCATTCATGTTTAAATCAAGATCAATTATTCGAGTTCATAATAAAACCCAAGGATATTATTAATTTCTTGAAATACCTCATGTGGCCACAACCACAAGGAGAGCGTTGGAATCCTAACCCACCATAGAACCACTGAAATCCAATTAATGTGAGCATAAAATTCTACTATCCCTTTTCTGAGGAAGAGATCTCGCGAAGCCCAATCTCATTACCAATGTAAAAGCCTACCTACATTCTAGATCAATTGTGTAATACGTCCTATCCAACCTTATACAAATATAATGCATCTTAGAGAATAACCTATAACTAGAATAAAATGTTTGATACTCTAGGTTCTCATGACTGCCATGTCCATTCTCTAGTGAACTTTGCCACCATTACTTCTTGTTTCATACACTTTTTTTCTTGATTTTGGAGTAGTCTTCAATTCCAGCTATAGTGGGTGTGATCGAGAGTTTAATGAAGTACAACCACTTTGCATCACCTAGCTATGTCGCATAAGAAACTAGGACGAGAAGATAAGCATGGGGGTACTGAGGAGGAAAGAAGTGGCAACGTTGAAACCAACTGATGGAAAATGAAGAGGTAAAAGGCGAAAAACGAGTGAAAGAAATAGAGATTTGAAGAGGGAGCCCGTACAAGCTACTCGGTCGAGAGAAGGGTACACAAGAAAGCAATGTGACTCGGGAGGGGCACATAGGTCAAGGGGCGGTGGTAGGTGGAGGGGGGCAAAGAAAAGACACATAGTGTGTCACGTGGAGGAACCACTAACATAGAGAAAGTGTTATGACCTAAAATATGTATCAAAGGTGTCAAAGGTGGGAACCCCACTATAGAAAACCATATATGGTAACATTCAGAGGGGTCTTCGGGCTGGGGTCTTGTATTTTTATCTTGTATTCCAAGGCTAGGCTATTGGTAAGCCGTGTCCACTCATTCAAAACAGGGTATACATTTATACAATTATGCTTATAATTGTAAACTCCTTCGCTTAATTAATTTACTTAATTTACTTACGACTTCTTTTCAAATGACAATAAACATTTCTTCCAAACATTAACTATCGAATTTCGCTTCAATTTTTTTTTAAATAATCAACTATTTTAAATTTTGATTATTATAAATGATATTTATATAACATTCTTTTTATTTAATCAATTCAATTAAAACACCTTAATAAGTTTTAAAATAAATTTTAACATTTAAATTATTTTATCATTAAAATTTTATGTAGAAATTTCTACCATTTACTAATAGTTATTGACAATTGAATAATATTTTAGAAACATTTTTCCAAAATAGACACATATATCACAAGTTGTCATATAAACTCTTATAATCAAACATTTATATATAATAAATATCAAAATTCTTATTCATCTTAATATAAATATTATTTATTTGTAAATATAATTTATTACAATATCATGATTTAGCAACATTACATTCTAACCACATTTTCATTTTCATGAGAGATTTTTCTTTTAATTAATAATTAATAAATTTAATAAAATAATACAATGAAATAACTCAGTAAAATTTAGAACAGATCATACCATAAGTTATGATAATGCGTTAAAGGAAAAAGGAAAATTACAGAAAAAATAAAACCTTATTCCGCAGAGTTTAAGCTACCCAACACGGATAACAGATCTGCAAAGTGGACATGATTTTTTCTCACGAATCCACAGGAGAATGCACTTGGAATGATAGTGGTGTTTGCATGGCAATTTTTTTGCAGGATCTTCACGTGAAAACGGCTCGTGACAAATTGCGCACACCACTCTAGAGCTGCTTTCAGTTTCTTGGCTAATCATGGCTAATGGCAACTTATCCACTGCTACACGAAGACTATCAGGAACAACCATGATAATTTCATCTCTGAAATCGAAGTTATAACTATTGCCCTGCAGATGTTGTTTGATCTCACGCCATGTGAATCTGGAGTTCCATATAATTTGACCTCCGCTGGAAGCATCGTCTGCTTGATTGGGTTGGCCATGATACTGTATGTCTCGAAAAACAATAATATTCTCTCAAAATGTCAAAGTTGTTAAATAGTCATCGCCATCGTCATATTCCCGATCATCGACTCTAACACGACGAACGTTATCTCCACGCCATTCACCATCTAAGTCGCGGATATCAATATTCTCTGATAAACACTCGATCTGAATACTGGTTCTGGGATGAATCATCTGTCCACGCAGTTGATCGTTCAAATCCCAAGGATCGTGTGGGAAATATATAGAAAACTTACTAAACCTCACAACAGACACGAAGTTGTCATCTTCAATTCTGCTCGTTAGGGCTGTTGTAGCCGCCGTTGAGCTTTGCATAGCAGGAGGGATAATACCTCCATTTGCCTCAGCTTCCGCTTCTAGGGCTCTCATAACAGCGAGAATCGATCCTCTCAGATATTCGTCATTATCATTTGCATATCTGTCACGATATATTGCGTCCATGGTTTCCAAACGAGCTAATTCAAATATAGAAAATTTCTGGCACTCCTCTAGTGCATGAAAGTCGTAGCCTTTGAAATCGTTAATAGGAAATGAGAGTATTGATCTTGAAATTGCTTAGGCTTAAATAGTGTTTTCGTCTGGGTTGGAGTTTTCATAATTCTTTTAAGCCGACCTTGGAGCTTGCCATTGTATTTTAAGCTGCCAGACATGGCAAAGTAGTTTTGCACAGAGGTAAGCTGATGCACTTTATCAGATTTACAATGACAAAATTTTATGAAAATATATAGTTTATTGTAATTAAAATTTGTGGTTTTTATATTTACTTGTATTAAATTATTTATAGTTATTGATGTAATTAAAGCTTAATCTGCAAATAAATATTATCTATGAAATTATTTATTTAAATAAGCTTGAGGAATTACACTGAAATTACACTTTCAATATTTATTTTTAATAAAAGAAGAAAATTTATAAATTTAAAATCAATATATTTTAACTATAAAATGGATTTCCAAACATGTAAAATTGTTCCTCTAATTTATGTGAGTGATGACTTCATTAAAGTCTTTTATGGATAGATCATGTAATCTTTTTTTGAATGTGTCAAAAACATTTATGAATATAATATTAGAATTTGGAACTAAAATCTTACAAGTACATAAATCTAATTTTGAAATTTGATAATTAAAAATTATAAAATATAGAAATATGGATAATTTGATCGAAAAATATAGAGCAAGTAAACACATCACCACAAAAAATATTTAACATTTTAATAATAATAATAACCCAGCTTATACACTCTTGCACCTATTCAACATAATATGTTTTTCAACTTAGAAATCACTTATTACATTTAATTACTAATTATAAAATCATTTATAATTTATAGTACTTTGGTTTACAGATTTTACCATTATGAGAAGAAACAATTGACCTATTAATAATGTTTATCTTGCTTATTTATAATTTTTGTTTTTAGGTTTAATAACATAATTTCTATTTTGAAGGCAGTTAAACTTTCCAAAAGGGAGACATCCAAATATATTAGTAGCTCACAATAATAGATCATGTAACATTGTTTAGAATGTGTCAAAAACTTTTAAGAATATAATATTAGAATTTGGAACTAAAATCTTACAAGTACATAAATCTAATTTTGAAACTCTATAGTTAAAAATTATAAAATATACCAATATGAATAATTTGATCGAAAAGTATAGAATGAATAAGTAAACACATGAGCACAAAAAATATCTAACATTTTAATAATAATAATAAAACATCTTATACACTCTTGCACCTATTCAAAATATTATTTTTTTTAAACTTAGAAATTATTTATTACATTTAATTACTAATTATAAAATCCTTTATAATTTATAGTACTTTCGTTTAGAAATTTTACCTCTATGAGAAGAAACAATTGACCTATTAATAATGTTATAATTTTTGTTTTTTAGTTTAGCAACATAAGTTCTATTTTGAAGGCAGTTAGACTTTCCAATTTTAGGGGAGACATCCAAATATATTAATAGCTGACAATAATATTACATACAGGATAAAATTACCATATATAAACTGTTAGTGAATGAATTGATTCTATTTTGAGCTACTAATATGTAGAAGGGGGTTTCATCAATAGGATCAAATTGCACTAGATTAGTGAGCTTTTATTTAGTGATGCTCTTTCTATGTATTTATCACAATAGTTTTGGGCATACGCATTATAAAATGTATGAATACGAAGAAAGTGACTCCTAAAGGATTGAGCACTTATTTTTGTCCAACCATAAAGGAGGGAAAGAATGTGACCCAATAGGGGGATGAATCTTTGGGACGGGGAAAACGAGGGGAGAGCATTGCCTAGGGGAAATGGCAGTGTATGAGATTGCAAAGTTTACCCTGAGAAGTGCCGCAAACGTTAGAAGGGACAGAGCACTACCGGGATGGACCGAGCAAAGGCAAAAGGAGCCGAAACATTGAGTGCGTTTTGGATCCGTGGGTGATTGCAATGCATGATGGAACGATCGAAAGTCAAAAGAGATGCAGAGCTATGTTGGATCTAGACCTATAGGGAAAACTGCGCACCTCGATGAGAAATCATACTCTGGTTTTTCTCTCCCCACAAGAAAGGAATTTCAATCTGGCACAAATGCAGTAGGGGTTTATCCCTCTAGAGCTACCCTAGAAGTAGATCTACGACCAAATCAAATGTATGGGGATATTAACAACTCTCTCTGGGAACCGAGCAATCGAAAGGCATGAGTGGAGATGGATTTGTGGTGTATTTTGATGGATTGGAGTTTCTTTATAACAGATCTGAGGTATCTGGTCATTGTATTTCCAGAACGAGGTTTCCAAACAATGGCAGTTATGGCAATCAAATCTAGCCCTATAACAACCCACATCGGTTCTAGGAAGTCTTATTTCATCCCCAGCGCATTCACAATGGTTCAATCTGAGCTAACTAGAGTGTGGTGCCTAGATACTGCGTTTGATAACACAGACCCTGAACGGATTCTGCAAGGACCTAGATTGGTCCCTCTCACCACTGAAGGGCACATTAACCACAAATCTGCCAAGGATCCAACAGATCTGGCACGCAACAGACCCAACAACCTATATCAAACCCAAATCGAGAGGCATGTTCATCAATAGCCTTCTTTTAGTCCCGGATTGCAGCAACGAGGACAGCTCTCGGGGCATGCAGACGCCAAGATGCCCCTCTCGCGTGAACTATAGGCCCAATGCATAGAAGAAGAACATAATGGAAAATAGAATGGGAGTATAAACCTTACATCTGCCACTGATCAAATAGATCTAGCGCCCAACGAACAAAACTTTCTACACCAAACCCAGATCTAGAGGCCTCATCACAAAAATTCTCCTCTCTACCCTCGATCATAGCCTCAGATCATAGATCAGAGCTGACAACAGAGAGATGGGATTATTGTGCAGGATGAGGCAAACATCCTAATATTGGAGCCTGAAGCATCTGCTCCTCAAATTCACGAAGGCAGAAAAAGTAATATCTTTATCAAATCCATGGAAGGGAACATAGTATGCATCAAGATAGGGAGATGGGATGCGATAAAAACACTCAAGCAGAGGATACAAGAAAGGACTCGAATCCCACCCTCCAAACAACTCCTGCTCTACATAGGAAAAGTTTTACAGGAGGAGTAGAAGCTAGAAGAATACGACATAGGAACCGATTCAACCATCTTTCTTAGCTGAAGACTCCATGGAGGTTATTCCGACACAAGCTCAAAAGGACCTGTTTCCTTCCAAGATGCAATAAAGGAGAATATGGAAACTCAAGTGAAAACAAAATAGCAAGTTACAACCCGTGGGGCCTATATTGTCGATCAGCCAACTCACAACCCTACATTAACAATCTCCCTACCCGAAGCCCTTCGTCAATGGGTTTACTCCAGTTGGACAAAAAACTGCGATTTCCATCTCTGTTCAAAATGGTATTTTATTTTCAAATTTTGACACAGTAAAGGACAGGGAATATGCATTGAACAAGGGACCATGGTTTTGGGGTAATGCTATCCTTTTATTGACATCTTGGTTCCCAAAATTTGACCCAAACACGATGGTGACTTCCAAAATGCTAGTGTGGATAAAATTATATAACTTACCTCTACACTTTTGGCACTTCAAAGTATTAGAAGACATCGGCAACGCCTTGGTGAAATTCCTAAAAGTAGACAATGAGCGCCTATCCAAAGGTATCTATGCATTTGCCAGGATCTGTGTGGAGGTTGATCTCAGTCAAGTATTACCAGATCACATCCTCTTACTCCACAACAAAAAGAAATGGGCCTAGCCCCTTGATTATGAAAACACTACCTTTTGATGCCGCATATGTCATCAAACTGGTCATCTAAAATGTGCGTGCCCACAAAACAAAAAAGATAGGAAAAGAATACAACTACCAAAATTGAAAGGCTGGTAGTTTTCAGCCACATGGGCAGATGACATAGTAGAGGAAAAAACACGGAAACCACCAATATATTTAAAGAAGCAGAATACCTAGGAAATAATCCAGAACTCAGCAAAGAAAGCATTCCACGCACCCTACAGAATGATGAAAATCAGATTGAATACTCAATAGATCCAAAGACAACCAATATACAGCAACAATGTGAGAAGCACAACCCAGGGCAAGAAATTGGAGGCAACAAGCGAGCATACTCCACAGAAAGCTCAGATTCTGAAAATGAAATCCTGATTGCCACAAATGAAGCACAAATGATTATTGTAACAACCATGCCCAACAATGAAGGTTGGTGGAAAATGGAAAAAAAGAAAAGTAGGAAAGCATAGATAAATAATAAATTATTTTTAGCTCCTATTTCCAACGGGACAAGTTTTGATAAAGCATATTTTTTTTAAACATCTACAACATGTAATTGTACTCAATATGAATAAAATTACGATTTTTCCATGGGAAAAAAGAATCTTTGGTTGGAGCATAGACATAAGAAGAATGAATGAAGATATCTGAAACTATAGTAATTATTCACCATAAAGCAATAACATGTAACTATTACGAAATGCATGAGAAATCAAATTACAAATACCTAGAAATTGATTTCAACAAAATCTAAGCTCAGATAATGTTTTTATGTTTAAAAACATAAGTTATATTTTCAAGTCAACATTCTCAAAGAAATTGCGGATTACAAATACCTCGAAATTGACTTCAACAAAAACTATGTTGGGATTGTTGTAGAATGAAAATCACTTCTGGGGCTTTGAAAGCATTTTATGCTTCTCAAAATAGGCGTAGAGAGGCATACTTATGGGACTCGAAAAACACTCAAACTCTTTTTGGGATTCTAGTGATTTTAGTGATTCTCTATGGTTGTGAACTATGGGCAAGTAGTACATCTCACACGCGTTGGAGACAATTTGATAAAATTCAGAAATGTTCAATTACAAACAAACTTAAGATTTAAAGTAGTGAAGTTCCTTATGCTCTATTGTTAAGTGAAGCATGGGCTTCTCCTATTGAAGCAATTGCTATGGTACGAGTCATAGGGTATTTAAAAGAAATTGAGCAAATGGAAGAGGGTAGATGGTCTAAGGTTCTCTTTAATGACAACCAAAAAAAAAAAAATTGGATGCAACAAAATAAGAAATTTTTTAGTGAATGAGACATTTTCTTGAAAACCTATCCCATAAACAACAAAGAGATAAAATCTTTTGTTATGGATTAGTTCCACAAGCACATACATGGGATAAGGAGCTAGGAAGAAAGAAAAAAGACTATATTAAAGTGTTTAATCCAACTCATATTCATAAACCAAAAGCATACATAGACGCCAATATCTATTGGAGAGCCAAAATTCTTATTGTTCAATTAAGGACTAATTATCATCAACTCCATTGTGAAATAGGGTGAGAAAGGCCAAAACAAGTGTGGGAGCAAAGAGTATGAATATCTTGTTCTTCCATAAAAGTGGAAACATAAAATCATTTCATTTTAGAATGTGAGGCCTCCAAAGACAACATGGATATGCAAATATGTTGGTAGCTAGCTCTTGGGATAATATATTTAGCTATTGTCCATAATATGGGAGCATTTATTATGAAGTTTCACAGAAAAAGGGCTAAATACATCAAGTAGATGAAGAAGCAATATGTCCCATAGGCTATCTTTAGGGTGGTGGAAGTTAAAATAAATTATTTCTTTCTTTCTTTCTTTCTTAGGATGTCATCCATAATATTCCAATATGGAAAATTTGGCACTCAAATCATACATACTAATAAATAACTCATAATGTAGTTGTTGGTTGCAAATCAAGATTATTAGTG
>APFE030390876.1:0-18765 GCA_000404065.3 Pinus taeda | reverse complement strand
AAAGTCGTAGCCTTTGAAATCGTTAATAGGAAATGAGAGTATTGATCTTGAAATTGCTTAGGCTTAAATAGTGTTTTCGTCTGGATTGGAGTTTTTCATAATTCTTTTAAGCCGAACTTGGAGCTTGCCATTGTATTTTAAGCTGCCAGACATGGCAAAGTAGTTTTGCACAGAGGTAAGCTGATGCACTTTATCAGATTTATAATGACACAATTTTATGAAAATATATAGTTTATTGAAATTAAAAATTGTGCTTTTTATATTTACTTGTATTAAATTATTTATAGTTATTAATGTAATTAAAGCTTGCTCTACAAATAAATATTATCTATGAAATTATTTATTTAAATAAGCTGGAGGAATTACACTGAAATTACACTTTCAATATTTATTTTTAATAAAAGGAGAAAATTTATAAATTTAAAATCAATATATTTTAACTATAAAATGGATTTCCAAACATGTAAAATTGTTCCTCTAATTTATGTGAGTGATGACTTCATTAAAGTCTTTTCTGGATAGATCATGTAATCTTGTTTTGAATGTGTCAAAAACATTTAGAATATAATATTAGAATTTGGAACTAAAATCTTACAAGTACATAAATCTAATTTTGAGTTTTGATAATTAAAAATTATAAAATATAGAAATATGGATTATTTGATCGAAAAATATAAAGCATGTAAACACATCACCATAAAAAATATTTGACATTTTAATAATAATAATAACCCAGCTTATACACTCTTGCACCTATTCAACATAATATGTTTTTCAACTTCGAAATTACTTATTACATTTAATTACTAACTATAAAATCATTTATAATTTATAGTACTTTGGTTTACAAATTTTACCATTATGAGAAGAAACAATTGACCTATTAATAATGTTTATCTTGCTTATTTATAATTTTCGTTTTTAGGTTTAATAACATAAGTTCTATTTTGAAGGTAGTTAAACTTTCCAAAGGGGAGACATCCAAATATATTAGTAGCTCACAATAATAGATCATGTAACATTGTTTAGAATGTGTCAAAAACGTTTAAGAATATAATATTAGAATTTGGAACTAAAATCTTACAAGTACATAAATCTAATTTTGAAACTGTATAGTTAAAAATTATAAAATATACGAGTATGAATAATTTGATCGAAAAGTATAGAATCAAGTAAACACATGAACACAAAAAATATCTAACATTTTAATAATAATAATAATAAAACATCTTATACACTCTTGCACCTATTCAAAATATTATTTTTTTTAAACTTAGAAATTATTTATTACATTTAATTACTAATTATAAAATCCTTTATAATTTATAGTACTTTCGTTTAGAAGTTTTTACCTATTAATGAGAAGAAACAATTGGACCTAT
The DNA here is from genome assembly GCA_000404065.3 of Pinus taeda. NCBI lineage: Eukaryota > Viridiplantae > Streptophyta > Pinopsida > Pinales > Pinaceae > Pinus > Pinus taeda. The sequence continues at coordinate 17,383 of APFE030390876.1, read as the reverse complement.
TAATAATGTTATATTTTTGTTTAGTTTAACAACAATAGTTCTATTTTGGAGCGTTAGGACTTTTCCAGATTTTAGGGGAGACATCCAAATATATTAATAGCTGACAATAATATTACATACAGGATAAAATTACCATATATAAACTGTTAGTGAATGAATTGATTCTATTTTGAGCTACTAATATGTAGAAGGGGGTTTCATCAATAGGATCAAATTGCACTAGATTAGTGAGCTTTATTTTAGTGAGCTCTTCTAATGTATCTTTTTCACAATAGTTTTGGGATTACCTAATATAAATAGAGATACGAAGAAAGATGGATTACTTTTAGTTCTTCCTAAAGGATTGAGCACTTATTTTTATCCAACCATAAAGGAGGGAAAGAATGTGACCCAATAGGGGGATGAATCTTTGGGACGGGGAAAACGAGGGGAAAGCATCGCCTAGGGGAAATGGCAGTGTCTCAGATTGCAAAGTTTACCCTCAGAAGTGCCACAGACGTTAGAAGGGACAGAGCACTACCGGGATGGACTGAGGGAAGGCAAAAGGAGCCGAAACATTTAGTGCGTTTTGGATCCTTGGGTCATTGCAATGCATGATGGAACGATCGAAATTCAAAAGAGACGTAGAGCTATGTTGGATCTAGACCTGATAGGGAAAACTGCGCACCTCGATCAGAAATCATACTCTGGTTTTTCTCTCCCCACAAGAAAGGAATTTCAATCTGGCACAAATGCAGTAGGGGTTTATCCATCTAGAGCTGCCCTAGAAGTAGATCTACCACCAAATCAAATGTATGGGGAGATTAACAACTCTCTGTGGGAACCGAGCAATCGAAAGGCATGAGTGGAGATGAATTTGTGGTTTATTTTGATGGATTGGAGTTTCTTTATAACAGATCTGAGGTATCTGGTCATTGTATTTCCAGAACGAGGCTTCCAAACAATGGCAGTTATGGCAATCAAATCTAGCCCTATAACAACCCACATCGGTTGTAGGAAGTCTTGTTTCATCCCGAGCGCATTCACAATGGTTCAATCTGAGCTAACTAGAGTGTGGTGCCTAGATACTGCGTTCGATAACACACACCGTGAACGGATTCTGCAAGGACCTAGATTGGTCCTTCTCACCACTGAAGGGCACATTAATCACAAATCTGCCAAGGATCCAATAGATCTGGCACACAATAGACCGAACAACCTATATCAAACCCAGATCGAGAGGCATGTTCATCAAAAGCCTTCTTTTAGTCCCGGATTGCAGCAACGAGGACAGCTCTGGGGGCATGCAGATGCCAAGATGCCCCTCTCGCGTGAACTATAGGCCAAATGCATAGAAGAAGAAGAGAATGGAAAATAGAATGGGGGTATAAACCTTACATCTGCCACTGATCAAATAGATCTAGCGCCCAATGATCAAAACGGTCTACACCAAACCCAGATCTAGAGGCCTCATCACAAAAAGTCTCCTCTCTGCCCTCGATCATAGCCTTAGATCATAGATCAGAGCTGACAACATAGAGACGCGATTATTGTGCAGGATGAGGCAAACATCCTAATATTGGAGCCTGAAGCATCTGCTCCTCAAATTCACGAAGGTAGAAAAAGTAATATCTTTATCAAATCCATGGAAGGGAACATAGTATGCATCAAGATAGGGAGATGGGATGCAATAAAAACACTCAAACAAAGGATACAAGAAAGGACTCGAATCCCACCCTCCAAACAGCTCCCCCTCTACATAGGAAAAGTTTTGCAGGAGGAGTAGAAGCTAAATGTTGGATCTAGACCTGATAGGGAAAACTGCGCACCTCGATCAGAAATAATACTTTGGTTTTTCTCTCCCCACAACAAAGGAATTTCAATCTCGCACAAATGTAGTAGGGGTTTATCCATCTAGAGTTTCCCTAGAAGTAGATCTACGACCAAATCAAATGTATGGGGAGATTAACAACTCTCTGTGGGAACCGAGCAATCGAAAGGCATGAGTGGAGATGGATTTGTGGTGTATTTTGATGGATTGGAGTTTCTTTATAACAGATATGAGGTATCTGGTCATTGTATTTCCAAAACGAAGTTTCCAAAAAATGGTAGTTATGGCAATCAAATCTAGCCCTATAACAACCCACATCGGTTGTAGGAAGTCTTGTTTAATCCCCATCGCATTCACAATGGTTCGATCTGAGCTAACTAGAGTGTGGTGCCTAGATACAGTGTTTGATAACACAGACACTGAAAGGATTCTGCAAGGACCTAGATTGGTCCCTCTCACCACTGAAGGGCACATTAATCACAAATCTTCCAAGGATCCAACAGACCTGGCACACAATAGACCGAACAACCTATATCAAACCCAGATCGAGATGCATGTTCATTAAAAGCCTTCTTTCAGTCCCGAATTGCAGCAACGAGGACAACTCTGGGGGCGTGCAGATGCCAAGATGCCCCTCTCGCATGAACTATAGACCCAATGCATAGAAGAAGAACATAATGGAAAATAGAATGGGGGTATAAACCTTACATCTGCCACTGATCAAATAGATCTAGCGCCCAACGAACAAAACGGTCTACACCAAACCCAGATCTAGAGGTCTCATCACAAAAAGTCTCCTCTCTGCCTTCGATCATAGCCTTAGATCATAGATCAGAGCTGACAACATAGAGACGCGATTATTGTGCAGGATGAGGAAAACATCCTAATATTGGAGCCTGAAGCATCTGCTCCTCAAATTCACGAAGGTAGAAAAAGTAATATCTTTATCAAATCCATGGAAGGGAACATAGTATGCATCAAGATAGGGAGATGGGATGCAATAAAAACACTCAAACAAAGGATACAAGAAAGGACTCGAATCCCACCCTCCAAACAGCTCCCCCTCTACATAGGAAAAGTTTTGCAGGAGGAGTAGAAGCTAAAAGAATACGACATAGGAACCGATTCAACCATCTGTCTTAGCTGAAGACTCCATGGAGGTTGTTCCGACACAAGCTCAAAAGGACCTGTTTCCTTCCAAGATGCAATAAAGGGGAATATGGAAACTCAAGCGAAAACAAAATAGCAAGTTACAACCCCTGGGGCCTACATCGTCGAGCAGCCAACTCAAAACCCTACATTAACAATCTCCCTACCCGAAGCCCTTCGTCAATGGGTTTACTCCATTTGGACAAAAAACTGAGATTTCCATCTCTATTCAAAATGGTATTTTATTGTCAAACTTGACACAGTAAAGGACAGAGAAAATGCATTGAACAAGGGGCCATGGTTTTGGGGTAATGCTATCCTTCTATTGACATCTTGGTTCCCGAAATTTGACCCAAACACCATGGTGACTTCCAAAATTCTAGTGTGGATAAAATTATATAACTTACCTCTACACTTTTGGCACTTCAAAGTATTAGAAGACATGAGCAACGCCTTGGTGAAATTCCTAAAAGTAGACAATGAGCGCCTATCCAAAGATATCTATACATTTTCCAGGATCTGTGTGGAGGTTGATCTCAGTAAATTATTACCAGATCACATCCTCTTACTCCATAATGAAAAGCAATGGGCCTAACCCCTTGATTATGAAAACACTACCTTTCAATGCCGCATATGTCGTCAAACTGGTCATCTAAAAAGTGCGTGCCCACAAAACAAAAAAGATAGGAAAAGAATACAACTACCAAAGCTGAAAGGCTGGTGGTTTTCAGCCACATGGGCAGATGACATAGTAGAGGAAAAAACACGAAAACCACCAACATTTTTAAAGAAGCAGAATATCTAGGAAATAATCTAGAACTCAGCAAAGAAATCATTCTACACACCCTACAGAATGATGAAAATCACATTGAATACTCAATAGATCCAAAGACAACCAATATACAACAACAATGTGAGAAACACAACCCAGGGAAAGAAATTGGAGGCAACAGGCGAGCATACTCCACAGAAAGCTCAGATTCTGAAAATGAAATCCTGACTGCCACAAATGAGGCACAAATGATTATTGTAACAACCATGGCCAACAATGAAGGTTGGTCGAAAATGGAAAAAAAAACGAAAAGTAGGAAAGCATAGATAAACAATAAATTATTTTTAGCTCCTATTTCCAACGGGACAAGTTTTGATAAAGCATATGTTTTTTAAACATCTACAACATGTAATTGTACTCAATATGAATAAAATTATGATTTTTCCATTGGAAAAAAGAATCTTTGGTTGGAGCATAGACATAAGAAGAATGAATGAAGATATTTGAAACTATAGTAATTATTCACCCTAAAGCAATAACATGCAACTATTACGAAATGCATGAGAAATCGAATTACAAATACCTAGAAATTGATTTCAACAAAATCAAAGCTTAGATGATGTTTTTATGTTTAACAACATAAGTTATATTTTCAAGGCAACATTCTCAAAGAAATTGCGGATTACAAATACCTCGAAATTGACTTCAACAAAAACTACGTTGGGATTGTTGTAGAATGAAAATCACTTCTGGGGCTTGGAAATCATTTTATGCTTATCAAAATAGGCGTAGAGAGGCATACTTATGGGACTAGAAAAAAATTCAAACTCTTTTTAGGATTCTAGTGATTTTAGTGATTCTCTATGGTTGTGAACTATGGGCAAGTAGTACATCTCACATGCATTGGAGACAATTTGATAAAATTCAGAAATGTTCAATTACAAACAAACTTAAGATTTAAAGTAGTGAAGTTCCTTATGCTCTATTGTTAAGTGAAGCATGGGCTTCTCCTATTGAAGCAATTGCTATGGTACAAGTCATAGGGTATTTAAAAGAAATTGAGCAAATGGAAGAGGGTAGATGGTGTAAGGTTCTCTTTAATGACAACCAAAAAAAAAAAATTGGATGCAACAAAATAATAAATATTTTAGTGAATGAGACATTTTCTTGAACACCTATCCCATAAACAACAAAGAGATAAAATCTTTTGTTATGGATTAGTTCCAAAAGCACATACTTGGGATAAGGAGCTAGGAAGAATGAAAAAAAACTATATTAAAGTGTTTAATCCCACTCATATTCATAAACCAAAAGCATACATAGACGCCAATATCTATTGGAGAGCCAAAATTCTTATTGTTCAATTAAGGACTAATTATCATCAACTCCATTGTGAAATAGGGTGAGAATGGCCAAAACAAGTGTGGGAGCAAAGAGTATCAATATCTTGTTCTTCCATAAAAGTGGAAACATAAAATCATTTCATTTTAGAATGTGAGGCCTCCAAAGACAACATGGATATGCAAATATGTTGGTAGCTAGCTCTTGGGATAATCTATTTAGCTATTGTCCATAATATGGGAGTATTTATTATGAAGCTTCACAGAAAAAGGGCTAAATACATCAAGTAGATGAAGAAGCAATATGTCCCATAGGCTATCTTTAGGGTGGTGGAAGTTAAAATAAATTCTTTCTTTCTTTCTTTCTTTCTTAGGATGTCATCCATAATATTCCAATATGGAAAATTTGGCACTCAGATCATACATACTAATAAATAACTCATAATGTAGTTGTTGGTGTAAATCAAGATTATTAGTGGAATTATTACTAAATATTAGTCATAATTACAAGAAAAACATAATTATCAATCTTGTTCTGGAATATTTCCAACTGAGGTTTCGCAATCCAATATGGAATGAAAAAAGTCATAAAAGAGAATCATAATCATTTCTATCAAATGATGTATTTCAAATGTGTCTTTAAATGCCTAATTTAAGGGTAGTTAGATCAAAATTTCACACTATTTTTTCTATCATTGAATTATCTTCATCTATAAATAATGAATTAAGTTTATTCTATCTATGTAAGCAACTCATATTCTCTATGCATCTATGCCAATAAATTTTTATTACAAAACAAGCTATATTCACCAAGTCTAATTTTTTTCGTTAGGTTACAAAGCTTGAGGAAAACTCGAATCCAAACCCTTATGCAATTTTTAAATCCACTTTTTTTTTTTTCCTTCGCACTAGGGACGTCCTACCCCAAATGATTATATCATTATATGAGGCCTTTCTTCTGTGATTTTTATCCTTCTTCGATAGAAATTAAGTTAGGGATATTAGACGCTATGTTGATACCAAACGGAATTCTTGCAATTGAGATATTGAAAGTCATTTATATGAGTCTCGTTCATAATCTAACCCTAGGATATTTTCCATTTCTTGAAATACTTCATCTGACTCGAACTGAAAGGGGAAGGTGAGGAGTCTAACACACCATAGAACCACTGAAATCCATATAGTGTAATAATCAAATTCCACTGCCAATTTTCTGAGGAAGAATTATTAGGAAGACCACTTCCATTACCAATGTAGAAGCCTGTCCTCATCCTGCCACAAGTGTGTAAGTTATCCTAGCTAACCTTCTGCAATGATAACGCATGTGGCAGAGTAACCTGTAAGTGGAATGAAATTTTTGATTGTCTCACTTCTCAGGACTACGATCTCCACTCTTTTACTAGTGAACATGGTCACCATTTCTTCCTCTTCCATATTATAGATGTATTTTCACTTGATATCAACTCCTAAAACTAGACTACATTCATCTCTGTGATGGTTTATACACTTTGTTCTTGATTCTGAAATAGTCTTCATTCCTAGTTACAATGGGGGCAATCAAGAGTTTAAGGAAGTACCATCACTTTAGATATCCTAGATATGTCACATAGGAAACTAGTAGGAGAAGGTAAGCAAAGCTACCTCAGAGGAAATAATTTGTAATTTCGAGATCACCTCGTGAAAAATGAGGTCAAAGGGGATAAGTGACTGAAGACAATAGATATTTGAAGATAGGGTATGACACAATACTTAAGATGAGAGTGGGTTACACAAGTGAGGAATGTTATTGAGGAATGGTGAATAGAATAAGCAAGGCGAGGGGGGGGGGCATAGGGGCTTCACTCAATGAACCTCTGGCATATCACGTGCGTTCGTGGCATACTAAAAGTAACGTTATTTTGAATACATATTATGAAATACTTCTAAAAATCACATTATTTAACCCCTAACGAATCTGAACCCAATACACATTCCCAATTAAAAGAACCCTACTTTTGCGAGATATTTTAGGTATCCATTTTTTCATTAATATCTTTTATACCCCTTTATATCTTCTCATTAACTTTGAGCTCCATTTTTTATACCTGCCAATATAAAAGCCCTTTACCTGCTACTATATGCTAAATATATTATATCATATTTTGCTCAATATATATCCCCAAGTATGAGCCCACATGGTATGATATTGCTACCATAGTGAAACCCCTATGTGGCGGGTGGTGATAAGTGGAGAGGGGCAGAGAAGAGACACATAGACAGTCATGTGACGGAGCCACTAAAACAGAGAGAGTCTTGTGACCAAAATGATGTGTTATAGGTATCAAAGTTGGGAACCCCACTAGAGAATATTATGTGTGAAATAATTCATAGGGGTCTTTGTAGTAATCAAATTATTTCAAATCCATCATGAATCTAGAGTGGTCAAGGCTCATAACCCTATTCCATATTCATTGAACCCTAAAACCTAATTGCGTATTTAGAGTTATCACAAAAGCCACATTAGGTTTTCCTAACTGACCACTAAAATCCAACATTAGGTTAGAAATTAAGTTAGGGATATTATACGCTATGTTGAGACCAAACAGAATTCTTGCAATTGAGATATAGAAAATTACTTTTTATGAGGAGTCTCATTCATAATAAAACCCCAGGATATTTTTGATTACCTGAAATGCCTCATTTGAGTTGACCTTAAAGGGGAGGATTAGGAGTCTAACCCACCATAGGACCACTAAAATCCACATATTGTAAGAATCAAATTCCACTACCAATTTTCTGAGGAAGAGTTATTAAGAAGACCACTTCCATTACAAATGTAGAAGCCTGTCCTCATCCCGCCACAGGTGTGTAAGTCATCCTAGCTAACCTTCTTGTTATAGACATATTTGGGCATTGCAACCCCAATCACATATGTCCATAAACCAAGGGATTCTAAACCCCTAAAAGTGTTGTTTCACACCCTAAAGGAACAAGGTCAGCTGATTACATCGTTTCCCGGAAGTTCTGCCTAAAAAACTACTTAGAACTTGTCAACAGTGGACCATACAGACTGCTCCATGCTGAGGGTGCGATGCATCTCACCTGTTACACATAGAGGGTGCGATGCATACTAAAAATCCCTTCTGTAGTGTGTGATGAGTGAGATCAGACAAATGGTAGAGGCAGTTTGCTAGGTGGAAACCCAGAGAATCTTCTAGAAATTGTTCATTTGACACTTGCCTCTTTGAATTCACTCAGGGATGAGTAAAAGATCATGAAATCTCCAAGTGGAACCAAGAACTATCAGAGAAATGACATTAACCAAAATCCCAGAAGCTGACTCACCCACCTGCAAATATCTATATATGGATCCCTCATCTTAGAGATCCGAAGGCTGGAATTTTGTATGTTTGTAAGGAAGTGTTGTTGGTTTCTCTGTGAAACATTGTAGTGTTGGGTGATCTAGCTTTTCATGAGGTGAAGAGGGCTTTCATGCTGGGAGGATGGCACTAGTTTAAACCGCTCGGTTGTAATCCTCTCTTCTACTACTTCTATCAATAAAGATATTTGATTTTTCCTCCATATTGTTGTATATTTCTAAATCTTGCATTGGTGTATGCATTTGTATGTTTAATATACATCTGATCCTATATTGTTTATGGCTATATATCTCTATGCTTTGATAGTTTTATGCTGCTTTGACTCTACAGGTGTTCCTTGAAGCGAGACAAGTGACGAAAGACTAGTGAAACATTGTCAAAAGGAGGGAGGAAACAAGCAAGAAGCCAAGCGAAAGACTAAGGTTTGTACTCTATGCTTTTGTCTCATCTATATCTCATAAAGGAAAACACAAGTAACTTTAGTTTGTTTGTTTCAACGATAGCTACCTGTCTTAGTGGGACTATCATCTCTAAATGGACACTAGCTTTCCTGATAACAAAATGGTGACGCTGGAGAATGAATAGTTTGATTGTTAGTTACTATAGTTTTCTTTATAAACTACAAACAGAACCTGAAGTTAAGCCAACTAGCCTTCAAACTGCTTGTTCTATGCAAGTTAATCTCCAGGTTAGTTTATGAACTGAACATATAACTTGAAAACATCCTAAGTGCCCTCGTGGTAGCTCAAATAACCTCATTTGATTAGCCCCTATACTTTGTGTTTACTATCTATCAACAGCTAAGCGTAAATCACTAAACTTAGCTGCAAAATGTGAGTGAAAACCAAGCTTAATCTCATCCTTGGACCATCGCACTATCTCTTATTGGAAACCTAGATGCATCGCACCTCTCGTGTGTTTAGGTGAGATGCATCCCTGTTTCCTTGTGTTACAGGTACGATGATTGAGTGAGACTGTTTCTGCCTCCAGATTTTGGTTTTTCCTACATTGTTTTCAGCTCTATTCAATACTTTTGCTGTCTATGATCAGTATATCACTGTTGAAACCTTATTCCTTTTCATTACCCAGCCTCCATTGATAAAGAATTGTGAATGTTTTTTTTATGTATTTTTCATCGTTTACAGTTCTACTTTGCAAAAAGTAGCATTAATCAAATAGTTGTCTTTTGATTTGAAAGTGTCGCAAGTGTCATTTTCAGTCAAAGAAAAGAGTGTCGTGACGTCTTCCTCTTTTAGATAGTCGATTACAATTTTTCCATAGTATTTGATTTGAATAATCAATTATTTGAAGTGTTGAAAGTAGTTTTCAAGTCAAAATTGAAAGTGTCGTCTCAGTCTTCCTTTCGTTTCTTGAAAAGAAATTGTTAAAGTGTCGCTTTGAGAAAAGATAGTTCAGATCTGTACTTAGTTTTTTTTTTTCATTCTCACATTAAGGAAACTAAAAAAAAAATACATGCATGTGTATTCACATTTAGACTGCATGCAGAAATTGATTTAGGACACTGCATCTTAGTGTGTGCTCTCTGTTCTATGTTGAAAGAATTTTACTTCTCTTTCCTTAGTAGCTAGGATTTTCATTGCAAAAAGAATTAAATGACTGTTTATCATCTTAGATTTCATATTTGGGAATTGTATATCTACATGACGTGGTGAACATTAAAGGAAAACTTCTTAGGAAAGATCAACTCGAAAATAAACCTCAATCAACATAAAAAAGCTTTGTAACCTAAAGCACAACATCTAGAAGTCTAGGCTAGAGACATATTCTGGCATCGTAAAGCCTGGTAACTATCGTTTTCATCGTAGGTTGGGTGATTCCTCCTCCTTGATACGACAAGTGCTAGTACAGACTTGTGCTCCCAAGTACTGTCGAGTATATATTGGGAGACCACAATAGGCTATTCGGGAAGATTGACTATCGTACGTAAAAAAGTATTATGCAATTTTGTAATTGGTTTGGAGCACATTGTTCCTCCATTCCTTGGCTTGAACCAATTGTTCAATTTGTACCACCCTCGACAATGCTTCCCACCATTGCTGGACACATCAGAGATTGCATAAGATCTCACTAGGGACCATATTTTACATAAATTTCCTCACCTCATGGAAGCTTTGCACGCAATGTGGACCGTTGCTTCCTAATGGGAGAGGAATGATCCAGGTGGATATTGGTGTCCACTCACCTATTCCACTTGGATCCTCAACATCGTCTCTTTTAGTTTTTTAGTTTCCTTAATTGTAGCACAATTTACTATTTTTGGAAATTTTTAGGGTCGTGAGCTTTCGGAGCCTTTTTGAGGCCGTAAATGACGTTTTTCGAGAAAGAGGAGAGACAAAAAAGTCTCAAACTCACTTGTGAGTTTTCTTTCGCCTTCTCTTTGAGATCTTCGAAACAAGATATTATGATAGCCAAATAGAGAACGTATGCCAAAGTTACGACCCGAGGAAGTTGATGTACCAATTTATCCAAACGGTGCCCACAGTTTTGGCACTTCATATCCTAGGGTTAGGTTTTTGGATTTTTAGGGTTTTCCATGGTTTCTAAATAATAAATAGGCCTTTGAGCCACATTATAACATAGTTCAAAGGCAAGTACCCACCACATCTCTTCTCGGAGATAAGCTACCATCATCTATGCTATTCTTACTTCCATTCTGTTTGTAAGCATATTTCAGTGTTTGATATTAATTAAATGAAGTGTTTTTTCTACTGCATCATTGTATTTATATATGTATTTTGTTGCATTCATGTTTAAATCAAGATCAATTATTCGAGTTCATAATAAAACCCAAGGATATTATTAATTTCTCGAAATACCTCATGTGACCACAACCACAAGGAGAGCGTTGGAATCCTAACCCACCATAGAACCACTGAAATCCAATTAATGTGAGCATAAAATTCTACTATCCCTTTTCTGAGGAAGAGATCTCGCAAAGCTCAATCTCATTACCAATGTAAAAGCCTACCTACATTCTAGATCAATTGTGTAATACGTCCTATCCAACCTTTTACAAATATAATGCATCTTAGAGAATAACCTATAACTAGAATGAAATGTTTGATACTCTAGGTTCTCATGACTGCCATGTCCATTTTCTAGTGAACTTTGCCGCCATTACTTCTTGTTTCATACACTTTTTTTCTTGATTTTGGAGTAGTCTTCAATTCCAGCTATAGTGGGTGTGATCGAGAGTTTAATGAAGTACAACCACTTTGCATCACCTAGCTATGTCGCATAAGAAACGAGGAGGAGAAGATAAACATGGGGGTACTGAGGAGGAAAGAAGTGGCAACGTTGAAACCAACTGATGGAAAATGAAGAGGTAAAAGGAGAAAAACGAGTTAAAGCAATAGAGATTTGAAGAGGGAGCCCGTACAAGCTACTCGGTCGAGAGAAGGGTACACAAGAAAGCAATGTGACTTGGGAGGGGCACATAGGTCAAGGGGCGGTGGTAGGTGGAGGGGGGCAAAGAAAAGACACATAGTGTGTCATGTGGAGGAACTACTAACATAGAGAAAGTGTTATGACCTAAAATATGTATCAAAGGTGTCAAAGGTGGGAACGCCACTATAGAAAACCATATATGGTAACATTCATAGGGGTCTTCGGGCTGGGGTCTTGTATTTTTATCTTGTATTCCAAGGCTAGGCTATTGGTAAGCCGTGTCCACTCATTCAAAACGGGGTATACATTTATACAATTATGCTTATAATTGTAAACTCCTTCGCTTAATTAATTTACTTAATTTACTTACGACTTCTTTTCAAATGACAATAAACATTTCTTCCAAACATTAACTATCGAATTTCGCTTCAATTTTTTTTTAAATAATCAACTATTTTAAATTTTGATTATTATAAATGATATTTATATAACATTCTTTTTATTTAATCAATTCAATTAAAAACACCTTAATAAGTTTTAAAATAAATTTTAACATTTAAATTATTTTATCATTAAAATTTTATGTAGAAATTTCTACCATTTACTAATAGTTATTGACAATTGAATAATATTTTAAAAACATTTTTCCAAAATAGACACATATAGCACAAGTTGTCATATAAACTCTTATAATCAAACATTTATATATAATAAATATCAAAATTCTTATTCATCTTAATATAGATATTATTTATTTGAAATAAAATTATTACATTATCATTTTAATTTAGCAAACATTACATTCTACCACATTTTTGATGAGAGATTTTCTTAATTAATAATTAATAAATTTAATAAAATAATACAATGAAATAACTCAGTAAAATTTAGAACAGATCATACCATAAGTTATGATAATGCGTTAAAGGAAAAAGGAAAATTACAGAAAAAATAAAACCTTATTCCACAGAGTTTAAGCTACCCAACACGGATAGCAGATCTGCAAAGTGTACATGATTTTTTCTTACGAATCCACAGGAGAATGCACTTGGAATGATAGTGGTGTTTGCATGGCAATTGTTTTGCAGGATCTTCACGGGAAAACGGCTCGTGACAAATTGCGCACACCACTCTAGAGCTGCTTTCAGTTTCTTGGCTAATCATGGCTAATGGCAACTTATCCACTGCTACACGAAGACTATCAGGAACAACCATGATAATTTCATCTCTGAAATCGAAGTTATAACTATTGCCCTGCAGATGTTGTTTGATCTCACGCCATGTGAATCTGGAGTTCCATATAATTTGACCTCCGCTGGAAGCATCGTCTGCTTGATTGGGTTGGCCATGATACTGTATGTCTCGAAAAACAATAATATTCTCTCAAAATGTCAAAGTTGTTAAATAGTCATCGCCATCGTCATATTCCCGATCATCGACTCTAACACGACGAACGTTATCTCCACGCCATTCACCATCTAAGTCGCGGATATCAATATTCTCTGATAAACACTCGATCTGAATACTGGTTCTGGGATGAATCATCTGTCCACGCAGTTGATCGTTCAAATCCCAAGGATCGTGTGGGAAATATATAGAAAACTTACTAAACCTCACAACAGACACGAAGTTGTCATCTTCAATTCTGCTCGTTAGGGCTGTTGTAGCCGCCGTTGAGCTTTGCATAGCAGGAGGGATAATACCTCCATTTGCCTCAGCTTCCGCTTCTAGGGCTCTCATAACAGCGAGAATCGATCCTCTCAGATATTCGTCATTATCATTTGCATATCTTTCTCGATATATTGCTTCCATGGTTTCCAAACGAACTAATTCAAATATAGAAAATTTCTGGCACTCCTCTAGTGCATGAAAGTCGTAGCCTTTGAAATCGTTAATCGGAAATGAGAGTATTGATCTTGAAATTGCTTAGGTTTAAATAGTGTTTTCGTCTGGGTTGGAGTTTTCATAATTCTTTTAAGCCGACCTTGGAGCTTGCCATTGTATTTTAAGCTGCCAGACATGGCAAAGTAGTTTTGCACAGAGGTAAGCTGATGCACTTTATCAGATTTATAATGACACAATTTTATGAAAATATATAATTTATTGAAATTAAAATTTGTGGTTTTTATATTTACTTGTATTAAATTATTTATAGTTATTAATGTAATTAAAGCTTAATCCACAAATAAATATGATCTACAAAATTATTTATTTAAATAAGGTGGAGGATTACACTGAAATTACACTTTCAATATTTATTTTTAATGAAAGAAGAAAATTTATAAATTTAAAATCAATATATTTTAACTGTAAAATGGATTTCCAAACATGTAAAATTGTTCCTCTAGTTTATGTGAGTCATGATTTCATTAAATTCTTTTCTGGATAGATCATGTAATATTATTTTGAATGTGTCAAAAACATTTATGAATATAATATTAGAATTTGGAACTAAAATCTTACAGGGACATAAATCTAATTTCGAAATTTGATAATTAAAAACTATAAAATATAGAAATATGGATAATTTGATCGAAAAATATAGAATCAAGTAAACACATCACCAAAAAAAATATTTAACATTTTAATAATAACCCATCTTATACACTCTTGCACCTATTCAACATAATATTTGTTTTAACTTGGAAATTATTTATTACATTTAATTACTAATTAGAAAATCATTTATAATTTATAGTACTTTGGTTTAGAAATTTTACCACTATGAGAAGAAACAATTGACCTATTAATAATGTTTATCTTGCTTATTTATAATTTTTGTTTTTATGTTTAACAACATAAGTTCTATTTTGAAGGCAGTTAAACTTTCCAATTTTAGGGGGGACATCCAAATATATTAATAGCTCACAATAGTAGATCATGTAACACTGTTTTGAATGTGCCAAAAACAATTAAGAATATAATATTAGAATTTGGAACCAAAATCTTACAAGTACATAAATCTAATTTTGAAACTCTATAATTAAAAATGATAAAATATAGAAATATGTATAATTTGATGGAAATATATAGAATCAAGTAGACACATCACCACAAAAAATATTTAACATTTGAATAATAATAATAATAAAATAGCTTATACACTCTTGCACCTATTCAACATTATATTTTTTTAATCTTAGAAATTATTTATTACATTTAATTACTAATTATAAAATCCTTTATAATTTATAGTACTTTGGTTTAAAAATTTTACCACTATGAGAAGAGACAATTGACCTATTAATAATGTTTATCTTGCTTATTTATAATTTTTTTTTTTAAGTTTAACAAAATAAGTTCTATTTTGAAGGCAGATAGACATTCCAATTTTAGGGGAGACATCAAAATATATTAATAGCTCACAATAATATTACATACAAGCTAACATTACCATATATAAATTGCTAATGAATGAGTTGATCCTCTTTTGAGTTACTAAGATGTAGAAGGGGGTTTCATTAATAGGATCAAATGCACTAGATTAGTGAGCTCTTTCTAGTGAGCCTTCTTTTTTATGTATCTTTTTTTTCACAATATTTGGGGCATTGCCTCATTATACAATGGTAGAGATATGAAGAAGGATGAATATCTTTAGTTCTTCTCTAGGAATAGTAATTTATTTTTTAATATCCCAACCATAAAGGAGGGCAAGAATGTGACCCCCAATAGGGGACGAAATCTTTGGGAGAAGCATAAACATAAAAGAAATGAAGAATCACTTTCTGAAACTATATTATTATTGGCCATAAACAAATTGCCTGCATCTATTACGAAATGCATGAGCAATATGATTACAAATACCTTGGAATTGATTTCAACAAAATCTAAGCTAGTATGATGTTTTTATGTTTAACAACATAAGTTATATTTTGAAGGCAACTTTCTCAAAGATCTTACAGATTACAAATATCTCCAAATTGACTTCAACAAAAACTAAGTTGTGATTGTTGTAGAAAGAAAATAACTTTCGGGGCTTGGAAAGCATTTTATGCTTTTCAAAATAGGTGTAGAAAGGTATAGTTATGGGACTTGAAAAACACTCAAACTCTTTTTAGGCATCTAGTGATTTCAGTGATTCTCTATGCTTGTGAACTACGGGCAAGCAGTACCACCCACATGCATTGGAGACAAATTGACAAAATTCAGGAGTGTTGGATCGTAAACAAAATTAAGATTAAAAGTAGTGCAGTTCCTTATGCTCTATTGTTAAGTGGAGCATGGGCTTCTCCTATTGAAGCAATTGCTATGGTACGAGTCATAGTCATAAACCAAAAGCATACATAGAGGCCAATATCTATTGCAGAGGCAAATTTCCTACTGCTCAATTAAGGACTAGTTCTCATCAACTCTATTGTGAAACAGGGTGAAAAAGGCAAAAACGAGTGTGGGAAGAAAGAGTATGAATTTTTGGTTCTTCCTTAAAAGTGGAAACATAAAATCATTTAATTTTAGAATGTGAGGCCTTCAAAGACAACATGAATATGTAGATATATTTGTAGCTAGCCCTTGGGATAATCTATTTAACCATTGTAGATAATATGGGAGCATTTATTGTGAAGCTTCAAACGGAAGGGTTGAACAGATCAAGCAGATGAAGAAGCAATCTATCCCATAGGCTATGTTTAGCCTGGTGGAAGTTAAAATAAATTTTTTCTTTCTTTATTTCATTCTTAGGATGTCATCTATAATATTCCAATATGGAAAATTTGGCACTCAAATAATATATACTAATAAATAACTCATAATGGAGGTGTTGGTTGCGAATCAAGATTATTATTGGAATTATTACTAAATATTAATCATAATTACAAGAAAACACATAATTATAAATTTTGTTGTGGAATATTTCTAACCAAGGTTTCACAATCCAATATGAAATGAAAAAACTCATGAAAGAGAATCATAATTATTTCTATCAAATGATGTATTTCAAATGTGCCTTTAAATGCCTAACTTAAGGGTAGTTAGATCAAAATTTCACGCTATTTCTTCTATCATTGAATTTATCTTCATCTATAAATAATGCATTGGGTTTATTATATGTAAGTACCTCATACTATGGATGCATCTATACCAATAAATTTTTATTAGTAAACAAGTTATATTCACCAAATCTAATTTTTTTCATTAGGTTACAAAGAATGAGGAAAGCTCTCAGACACTTCCCCTCATTTCCAAAATAGTTTCCTTTGAAGTATTCCATTTAGAGTTTATATTGGGTAAGGGAGGGATACTTGAATCCAAACCCTTATGTGTTGGGTTGTGTTATATTCTTTCCACATATTTAACAGGGGGTTTGAGGGGTACGCATAACGCCACTTTATGGGGTTCGGGGCAGCGCCCCGAAAAATTTTGGTTTTCGGCCCTATGTTAGGTTGGGCGGACCCACCTATGGTTTTGTGCATGATTTTTCGCACATGTTTTTTGCATTCGATGGCTTTCGGTCCATGGTTTTAGACGCAATGGTTTTCGGTCCATGGTTTCAGATGCGATGGTTTTCGGTCCATGGTATTGGATGCTTCAGCATGTATAAATATGTATT
>APFE030390873.1:4552-46634 GCA_000404065.3 Pinus taeda | reverse complement strand
AAAATAATAATTTTCATTTTCATTTAAATTAGATAATGGATTAGTTTGAGTGGTTACATATTGTGAACTACAAGTAGAATGCCATATAGACAAGTTCCAAGTTTAACTGATTTTGCGAATAATGTTGCGTTTCACATTGATGGAGAAGTGAAGGCTTAATATTTGAGCTTTATAACAAGGGATCAACATATCCCTCTATTTTATATAGGTTTGAAAATAAACTATTTTCCCAACTACTATAATTACATTATACATTTCAGAGTATTAAAATTAAAAAAAATGATAAACTATTAAAGTTATATTTTAATAATTTTTTTATTTATTATAAAAACAACAAGTATGTCAAAATTTAATACATTTAAAATAAAACTTGGAACATGAATTTTTAACAACAAAGATTTGCATTCACGTTACCATGTACCCGCATAATATGTAAATAGACTTTGTTACAATATCATGAGCTAATACCATGGCTTATCAATAGCACATGCTCAAAAAACCCATAACTCACTTGATATGACACTTATTTATATGATATTTTTAATTAATCAATTTAATTAAAACAAAAAATGGCAACTACTTTAAAGATAAAATTTCATACTAGAATATTTCATAGAGATATTCCAAAATAAACATGTCTATGCACATATTTATTTTACTCTTAAAAAATACATATAAAATTTTCAAAAATATATATTCTTTCAAAAAACAAATCAAATTATTATAATTTTATTTTTTATTATACTTTTATTTTGCTAAATATTTATAATAAATGTCAAACATGTCCACTAAAGAGAGAATGTAAATTCTTAATTGTGCCCGCCCATCGTGCAAGTGTGCACGGAGACTTGTTGGAGTGTTGGTTTGTGGACGGAGGTGTGCCTTGGTGGGAGGCGCCCGTGTGTGGCGACTTTGAAGTGCACCCGAGTTGGGCAAACGACACGACGGTGCGATGGGGTGAACGAAGGTTTGGTTATTCGTGCAGCGACTGTACGGAGGTGCCGACGAGCTGGGTAACCGAGTTTGCCGAAGTTGTATATTTGGCTAAGTGTAAATTTTGGGTTTCCCAAGATTTAACTTGTGCATTGTAAAAACGAAAGATTATATAATATATTGTTGGGCAGACTCATATTGCAGGGAGTTTCCCCTCCCTTTATACTGTTGCATTTCTCTTATATAATGCTGTGGATAATGAATCTGTATGGGTGTTCATTGGTATAAAGGATAACATAATAATATTTGGTTGAGAATCACAAACTAAGTAGGAGAAAGTGAATTAAGGCGTAGTCCATGTGCACGAGTATTGTTAAAAAGAAAGTGTTCGGTGGTGCCGCACCTCGCCGGCACGGTTGAAAGACCACCGTAGGCTTGGGGGCGTGACAGTTGGTAACAGAGCTCACTAATGACCGGGTTGACGATGAAGTGTTGATCCCACCACACTATCGTGAGTTGGTATCAGAGCATCGGGTGTTGAAGCATTAGAGCTGATATCCGAGTTGATGACAATGGAAGCAGGTACTTGCAGGTGAAGGAAGCTAGTTTCACATACAAGTGGAACAAGGGCCGGTTCATGGTTGCAGGGAACTTGGTGAAGCTGGTGAAGGTTGGAACCGAGTGTCGTAGAGTTGGGCAGGCGGTACTACGTGCTGGTCATACGATTTGGGCACTTGTCAGGTGGGCAAGTGGGACTGCGTGTGGGCAGGTATACACGGTTTGGGCGTCTGTGAACCAAACGAAGTACAAACCGGGGAAGACGAAGTACAAGGCATGGCAGGTTTGGAAGAATGCGAAGGGAAGCTCTTGCTTACCTTATACAGGTTGAAGCGGATGAAAGAGGTGAATCCCCGGATTCGGGAGAAGCTTGCAGTCTTGGAAAAGAATGGTGAAGACGAACTTCTTCAACTTGGATGGACAATGGAGCAAGATGAAGTTGCAGATTGTGCAGACAAGGAAGAGGAAGTCGTGATAGTTGAAGATGTTGCAGACATGATCATGATGGAGGATGAACTTGAGATTGATCAAGTTGGACCAGGATCGTGCAGTTTGCAGACATGTATGGATGAGGGTAGTCTCGTGGAGGAACCTTATGATGATGATGATGTAAGTATTATTGATGCATGTGTTTCACTTGAGCATTTGGTAGATGGACCGTATGCAGGGAAAGGCAAATCTAGTTTGTCGATGCTAGGGAGCATCTTACCATGTATGACTATGATGAGACCTTGTATCAAGAAGCAAGGATTTTTTATTGTTGCAGGACTTGTTGGGGTTGTTTGTGACCTTATGGTAGAGGGTACAAAGGCCCGTGACAAGGGTGGAACTTGATGATCGTTGTGGAGGAATGGGTTATGCTTTAGCCACATGGCTAAGTGCCCGGCATGACTCATGGACAGATTGGGGGGCACACACACTTGAGTTGCTTGGGTGGACTTCTCATGGCCGAGACCAAGAGCAAGTCTTGGTGGCCACTTTGGTGGAGCTATGATGGAGAGGCTCATGTGATGATGATATGGTTGGGTGACCGAGTTCACTAGACCGAAGATTGCAGCTTGGATGGGTCTACTTGGTTGGACTACATGACAACTTAGTCATGGACATCAGGTTGGAGACATGGAGCATGGCAGTCTTATGCAAAGACATTATGTGGGAGCACTTGTAGAGATTTCACTTATGGGCATCCAATGAGGGGTGCTAAAGCAGGGATGTTGTGCAGGTGGATTTGCTTATGTGACATGGAGATGTTTTACTTATGAGCCGATGGAGAGGTTGTGCACTCTTGTATAAGGCCATGGACTTGGGTGGAGTTATGAGCAGGCTATGGAGCATTCCTACTGCATGGAGAGCTGAGGCATCTTGCAGAGACCTTTGGGTCGAGACTTGTATGCTTGCTGAGATGTTGGTTGAAGATGGCTTATGGAGCTCATGATGACATGAGATTGTTGTGACTTTTGGGGACTTCATATATGGTGGACTTGGAGGATCTGATGCATTGAGGAGCTGAGGTCAGAGACTTTGATGTAGGATGGGGTGCATACTTTCAAGTACATGCATGGGACATGGCTTGAAAGAGTGACTTGATGTAGAGGATCGATATGAGACACTTTGGAGTGATGGAATTACAATGATGATGATGCCTTGGTGGCAACACTTGGGCATGGTTGAGCGGAGACTCAACTACTTTTGACACATGGGAGCTGGCTGATCTATGATCATGGGCAGCACATGGATAGATGAGACGGGTGTATACTTGTTTCTATGGCAGACTTAAGGGATGACACATTGCAGATGAGATGGAGGTAGCTTCATGGACTTGGATGTGACACACTGAGAGTTGGAGTTTGAGGAGATGGTTTCTTCATATGGAGGAGGCACACATATGGATGATGTTGGGATAGATGTGGCTGGTTTCATGTAGCACATTGACACCAAACATCATGAATGACATGTTGCAGATGAAATGAGGGCTACTTCATGGACCTGAGCATGGTTGACTTATATGGAGATGGATTCTTGATCGAATTCAGGATGTGACAGGGATGTTTTGAGAAATGATTGATGGTGGCATGAGGATGTTCACTCTCATGGTTTGAGCGTGACAGTTGGACTGGCCATCCGACTAGTTCAAACATGGGGACTAGTAGTGTGCAGAGATGTGTTAGCATTATGTTGGAGTATCATGGCAGCAGTTCACATGAGGATGACACATGATGAGGTCGACACGATATGTTACAGTGGGCATGTAACTTGAGATGGAGGGACCAACCTTCCACGATAGAGAGCAGCATGTGGAGATTGTGACATGGTGGTTGATGATCGTGGATTGAGATGACTTCTGATATATGGCATATCGATGAGTGCATACCTTGGTATGGTTATCTTGGTGACGGATGGTTGCCGAGGTGAGACATGGTGGAGACAGTGGTTCTACATATGTTGCAGTGATGGTTGCAGTATGTGGAGTTGACATCATGGATGATCTTGGTGGATGGTTACCAGGATGGTATGTTGTCGAGGACGACAACGATTTCAGGTGGAGGAGGATGTAAAGCCTCCGGAGGTGCGACCGCGGACAAGCGCGCTGGTTGGTGTGCAAAGTGCAGTTGGGAAGAAATGCGACACTTGTGTGACAGATGGTACGACGTTCTCTTGAGTATTATGCGACGAACACGTGACAAATGATTTGCGATGGAGGTTTATACACACCTTGGAGCCTTTGGCGATGTGTTTGAGGGCCGACTCACATGGAGGGCGGGCCGACATGTATTGCAAGCTTTGAGGGGTGTGTAAACGATGGTTGGGTGGTCAACTGGTAGCCCCACCCACGCACCTACGAAGGGTATATATGAAATGTGGTTGGAAGGCATTTGAACACACACTTCGACTCATAGTTCATACACACTTCTCTCTAGAGACAAGAGATTCTTGTGCGCAGATTTGAGGAGAGGATGAGCGCATAGCTCATGCGCTCTCCTTGGTGAGTCGCACTTGGAAACGCTCTTGGTGGGAGGTGAACACGGTGGGCAAGATGTGTCCGGGGTGATCGTGCGGAGGTGTTGTTGTGCGACGACTTGGCATGGGCGTCTTGGTGACTTGGGTGAGCGCCCGCCCATCGTGCAAGTGTGCACGGAGACTTGTTGGAGTGTTGGTTTGTGGACAGAGGCGTGCCTTGATGGGAGGCGTCCGTGTGTGGCGACTTTGAGGTGCGCCCGAGTTGGGCAAACGACACGACGGTGCGACGGGGTGAACGAAGGTTTGGTTAGTCGTGTGGCGACCATGCGGAGGTGCCGACGAGCTGGGCAACCGAGTTTGCCGAAGTTGTATATTTGGCTAAGTGTAAATTTGGGTTTCCCAAGATTTAACTTGTGCATTGTAAAAACGAAAGATTATATTAATTTGTTGGGCAGACTCATATTGCAGGGAGTTGCCCTTCCTTTTACTGTTGCATTCTCTCTTATATAATGTTGTGGATAATGATGTGTATGGGTGTTCATTGGTATAAAGGATAACATAATAATACTTGGTTGAGAATCACAAACTAAGTAGGAGAAAATGAATCAAGGCGTAGTCCATATGCACGAGTATTGTTAAAAAGAAAGTGTTCGGTGGTGCCGCATCTCGCCGGCAAGGTTGAAAGACCACCGTAGGCTTGGGGGCGTGACATTTTCGGTGCCAAGGAATAATGTGTTCAACGGCTCCCCTTCAAAAAAACCAAACATGAACTACGAGCCAAAAAGCTGCCTTCTAACCAAATAAAATATGGACGGAATGAAATTACAAATTCAAAATTCAAATTTGATTTCCTTTAGCGCCTTTGCTAAATTCAAAATAAAACGGAATTGAGAAAACGGTGGTAGACGAGGAAGCCAATGGAGGTTGCAGGAGGAGACGGGACAGGTCTGACAGTGGTCGCAGATACATTGAATACTGGAGCTTGCCGGAGGTAGGGTGATCGAGTTGCCGGAATATGCATGTATATGTATGGCTTTCATGCATATGTAGCATGCCTTCGGATGCACAAATGTCCTGTCACAAGTACTTAGCGCTCATTTATGTTTCTATAGGGTCTGAAATAAGAACTGCCATCCAATCACCTTAGTCTCAAGTTCTAACAATATTTTATTGAAATTGACCATCGACATTGATGAAAACATCAAGCGAGTATACTTATCCAACATAATTTTTTTTTAACTTGAACCTATCATTTTTAATTTTTTTTTGACAAACTCCTTTTTATTTATACTTTTATATATATAATTCTGATTATATAATTATATAATAATTATTAGTTATATAATTAATTTGTATAAACACTTCATACCACCACTATATAAATGACTTACGATTATATGTTACATGGGGAATTACAGTCGAGCGGCATATGAAAGGACGATTCAGAGGTGTAACGGTGTCGGGTCAAAAGAATGGCGGCTAGTCGATGGTCGAGTCGCGCAGATGAATGGACGGTTCGGAAATCTCGGCGGCTAGAATCGGTGTAGTAGTGTTGGGTTAATAAAAATGGCGGTTAATCGACGGTAAAGCCAGAACAATGATGGGACCGGGTTGGAATGCGAACAGTGAAATGGCGGTTGGGCTATGACAAAACAACGCATGCGACACAAGGGAGGGTATGAGCTACATGGTGAGGGCACTGGAAGCGATGGTTGGAAATATTGTGGAACAGTTGTAGAGATAGGCAGACTACAATGGTTTCCACGAAACCAAACAAAATTGCAGCAACATCTCCTTTGATACCAGATGGAGAAAATAAACTTGTTTATTTACAAACATAAATATATATTTTTATTAATGATTGAATGATGAATTACAATACAGGAGGTCCCTGGCTTAAATATAGCCTTGGGTGCTTATTGATGAATGGGCATGATCTTGATCAAACCCTTGCCTACTTAATGATTACAGATTAACTATTTTTTACATAACACTCATAAGTGCCTCTTGATGAATGGGCATGATCTTTGATCATACCCTTGCCTACTTAATGATTACAGATTAACTGTTTTTAACATAACACTCATAAGTGTTTCTGTTGTCATGATAATTACATTTTGGTCATATTTGCAAGGTCTACCCAGTGGCAAGTGGCAAGAATCCATTGGCACTACATCACACAAAACTTTGTTTTCATAAGGACCAATTTTGAAGTCAACAAAACAAGATTTATTTACAAAATCATTATGACCCTTCTCTAGCCAAGAAATACTATAGGGATGCGCCTTTAAAATACAAGCAAGTCATACTTTTTAGACAATTTCTATACTCACCTAGATACTCCATCTAGAATCACCTTGCACACCTTGTCTTTGCCCTTGCATTTTTCCCTAAACATGTTATTCCTCTTCCAATCCACTTCGGGGGTTTCTTTGTTCCTTGAGATCAAGATCCTCTTTAGCATCAAATTCTCTCCTCTCTTTGCCTCAACTTCTTTTGTCAAGAGCTCTTCCTCTTCTCTTTCATGGGCTACATGACCCTTTAGGGATTTTGAGGACAATCTACAACCTCAAGGGGTTGACTGCATATATAACTCTTCCAAACCTTCCCACTTCCATAAAATAGTCATCCTTGTCCCCTTCAAGGGGTTGACTGCATATATAACTCTTCCACACCTTCCAACTTCCATAAAATAGTCATCCTTGTCCCCTACTATCGAAGGCTCCCCTACGTTGGAAATCTGGCTTAACATTATCCACTAGTTCTTCTTCATTGGCAGGTTTGGACCTCCTCTTCTCTTCTTCAAGTCGTTGCCTCCATTTTCCTCTGCTTTCAAGGTCAGCTAATAGGCTTCATCCATGAAATTCACTTTGAGTAGGCCCAATTCCTCTTGGAGTTGAAGTCTAAGGGCATTGATGTATCTTGCTACCGCATGCTCATCATCTTCTTGCAAACCAGTCCTGATTTGCAAGCTCAAAAGTTCTTCAATAAAAACAGGTAGGGATAAATCCTTCTATTTTAGAATTTGATACTCCCTAAAAATCCTTTGCTGTTAATCTGAGGAAAAATATTAGACTTTAAATGTTTTCGCATCTTTGGCCACATTCTAATCTTCTCATTCCCTTGTCTTTTCCTAATATTCTAGAGGTTCTCCCAACATATAGCGACACGAGGCTTCATTTTCAAGGCTAAAAATCTGACTCCTGGGCCGTTGAGGATCAGTTTCCTCAATTTCTTCCATGTCATGTTACTTCTCAAACTCTTAAATCCAATCCATGAACAGTTGGATTTAATCCATCTTTAAAATCAGATATTTCAACCTTAACTCTGCCTCCTTGTTTGGCTATAGCTTCAAGAGTCTCTCCATGGGATCTATTGCTCCAACCCAACCCCTATGAACTTCCAGCTTTTTGTTGGAATCTTCACGAGGCAGCATAGGCTCAATGGCCTCCAACCTTCAGAATTGTTCTTCCGGTATATTTTATCTCCATCTCGCATTTCTCCTGCCCCTTCTTCCCTAGTTCAGAGGGACTCCTCTTTGGGGCATAGTGGTTTGCTTTGATACCAATCTAATGCAATCAATTCACTTGATGGCGTTCACAAAACTACTACATGCCTGATCTGAAGCAGACCTCTGGCACCCAAAACCTGCAAATAATATTTGGCACAACCAAACAGGATTTACAGGAAGGTGTCTAAATACTATGTTCCTGAGTCACCCATAAAACCATAGACTGAATCCATATACACCGAGGACATAAAAACACTTAAAAAGAGGATAAACTCATAGAGCTCCAACGGATTTTGTTATTCCTCGCTGAAATACAGTTTTTCCATATCATCAGATTAATAATGAAAAACAGCTAAACAATAGATTTCCCCCCTAAATCTATCCAAAGGCCCACTATCATTCTATATATGCATACAACCCAGAAATCCCACCAAAATAAGTCCTGGACTACTGCTAATCCCCGTTAAAGGAGCACTACACTGCTATTAACTAGACAGAAAACAAAGGATATGAAACAAAACCCTAAATTTAGTAACTCAGGCTCCTAAAATTACTGAGCAGAATGATAGGAGGTGAGAGATGTGGAGGGATCGGTCACTTGACGCGGGAGAAGTCCTTTAGAGGGATGCTGTGCATTATTTATGCATCCTTAGGAGGCCTTTTGATAAGTGCCAGACCTGTCTAGAACTTAAAATGATAAGTTTTATGTCAGGAATTTTGCACATTTGTAAAAATTGAGAGAAAACCTGTCATTTTAATATTTGGGCAGGAATTTGTATAGGTGCATAACACTAAACTTTAGGCAAACATTGATACAATAAAATACACGAACGAAACATAGTAAACTTTTCAGAAATGGCTTCGATTGCAATCGACCTTGAGAACTAAATAGAATTATGAACAGTACAGGGGAAAGAGCAGCAAAGCAGGTAAGAACAATACAGTAGAATCCAGAATCAAAACGCCGTCAACCTTCAAAAAATGCTTTGAATTGTAATTGACCGCCAAAACTAACCAAAACCATGAGCAGTACACAGGCAATCGTAGAAGCATAAAACATGTAGAAATGCATTGGATTGCAATTCACTTCGGGAATTAACCAAAACAATCACAAGAGCGAAGGCAACGAGCATTGGCACGAATCAAAACACCCTCACCCTCCAGAAATGCCTTGGATTGCCCCCGACCGCAGAGCTAACTAGAACCATAAGGAGAGCGAAGGTAAAGAGCAACAGAGCAGGCAGAGAACAAAATTATAGAAAACTCAAATCAAAACCGTTGACCTTCGTCAGAACCCTGCAAGCTGTCCAAATTACAATCGACCGTGAAGATTAACCAGGACCATAACCTGTACTCCCATAATTCGGTTTAGAAAATATTCAGGATGTCACTGGAATTTCAAATTTGTAATAAGCCATGCGCCTGGAGAAGAAACAATGCAGGGGTCAGTTGGCATTTCAATTTATTTCTCTTTATGGTAATCACTACAAACCAACTACTATCCCAAATTACAATTTCTCCTCTTTCCCTGAAACAAAGCCCCCATAAAATTTTGAACAAAATCATTTAAATTGTTCGCTACATCGATTCCAATTTCCTAAATAAAAAAATAACCTCATTCTCGCAACCATCACTGTCAATAAAATCTTAGCAAACTGGGTTTTAATTTTCTTTAAATCATATTCAACATCCCAAAACAGAAAATAACCTGTAATGCCTCACTTTCGTTCATACACAGAGTGAATCCTATAGCCGTGCCCGCATGAAGTTTAAAACGCTGGAAAATTTCAAGCAGGCCATAGCAAAGAATCTGGCGAAACTAATTTGTCTCTCGGGCAGAAGCAGCGAGTAAGAAGTAAGAGGAATCAATCGAAGCATGGCTGCAGACCTCGTTTCCACAGAATGGGGAGTTGGAGTTTGGCCGATTACATATTCCTTTCGAATTCCATAAATGTAATAAAATATTTAGTTGATAATGTCAGCAAATGGAGATTACTGCGAAATATGCAGCGTTGTCGACGGATGATCACTGTTATCGTTTTGCGTAGAAGAATCCTTCTCCCAGAAGAAAAGAACAAGACTGTCGGGTTTTAGGGCCAAGATCTGCAGAGACAGGGGAATTGGTGGAGGAGGTGGGACGTCTACAATGCCCTCCAATATCTGCAACACTTCACTCATCAATGGTCTGTCATCTTCATTGTCTTGAATACACCATCCTGCGACGATGGCAGCCCTTTTCACCTGTTCAGCGTCTGCATTGTACAACAATTTATTGTCAAGCAGATCCATGGCGTTTCCGCTGTTGATTTGCGTTGCAGCCCAGGTGGGAAAGAAGAGCTCGCTGGATTCGGAGTCCCAGTCCATGTTTCTCCTTCCCGCAATTATTTCCAGCAATGTCATACCGAAGCTGTAGACGTCGGCCTTGGCAGTGATGGGCAGCCCCGATAGCCACTCGGGAGCCAAGTACCCTCTGGTTCCTCTCATTGTCGTCAAAACATGACTATACTCTTTGCCCAGGAGTTTTGCCAGGCCGAAATCGGCCAGCTTGGGGCAGAAATTGGAATCCAGGAGGATGTTCTCCGGCTTGATGTCGCAGTGGATGATGCAGTTCCGGCACTTCTCGTGGAGATAAATGATTCCTTGGGCAGTCCCCACCGCGATGCCGAATCGTGTTTTCCAGTCCAGCACCTTGAGCTGCTGTTCATCACTCTGGGTTCTGTGGAACAAGAAGGAATTGAGGGATCCATTGATCATGTATTCGTAGACCAACAGTCTTGCTGAGCCCTCCGTGCAAAATCCCCTCAGCCGAACCAAATTGATATGCTGTATGGTTCCGATGGTGCTCACCTCCGTGCGGAATTGCTTCTCTCCTTGGCTCACCCCCTCCAACATCTTGACCGCCACAGGCGATCCGTCTGGTAGAGTCCCTTTGAAGACGGAACCGAAACCCCCGCCTCCCAGAAGCTCAGAAAAATTCTTCGTTGCAAGCTGCAGATCTCTGTAAGTGAATACAGTAAGCGTCCCCGGTGCGTATTCTGTTGCAGACAATCCCGGCCGCTTGCGACACCAGAGAAATAGCAATACAAATGCGAGAATCGCAGCCAGCCCGCCCACAACGCCGGCTACAGTCGCTTTCTTGTAGGAATGAGCGTCATCGGGTACTTGAACGGAATCGGGCTGTGAATCGACCATGTTCCACCCACTGTTAGCATCCAACAGACTGTACACCCTAATTTGTCCCGACTTATCCATAACGATACGCCCAGGATCATTCGGGGTAGAGTAAGTGAAATACTTATACGAACCGTTACTAAAAAGGGTGAAGTCTGAATTATTGTTGCTGTATCCGTAATCGTCGACCTTTACCGACTCCGGCCCGACAAGTTTGCTAAACATGTTGTCGTGCAAAATACCGCTTTCCCAGTATTTGTAGTCATTCTTCCACAGCAGCACGAGCTGGTTGACTCCGCTTGGATCCATTTGAAAACTGAAAGGCCCTGGCCTTGGATCCCAGTCGTTCTTCCACGATGTCAGCCTCTGGCTCATACTAATTTGCATCCCTGGCAACCACGTATTTCCCGGATGGTCGAAGCTCTGCCAAATGATTTCAGAGCTATTCTCGGCACTCTGCACGACCAAGTTAGCAGAATCCATCATCACAACTGAAGAAGGTTTCTTCTTGTTTCCCATGGAAGACCAGACAACGGATCCACCATGAGACAGAATAAGACTCCCGGCCTCTGTAAGATTGAAAACGCCGGACTCATCTTTCAGAGGCTGCTCCCTGTTGGCCACCCAGGCGATGGTCTGCTGAGAGTCAGAGTTCGTGGCATACCAGATACCCACATACCAGTTGGTAACATCGTTGTTGGTGAGATTGAAGAAACCCAACTCAAACTTACCGTTCTTAGAAGTCCTGGTTTCTCTACCCATCAGAGAGGCGCCTAACACTATTCTATCCGAAGCGGCATGCGCTGCTTCCCGCGGTTTCATCTGAAGAAGCAGCAAAAGGAAGATGAAGAAGCGAAGCAGATGTAAGATTTGGTCTGTCATCCTATTTTCACTCGCCCTTCCGAAATCTTTCTCCACAGTAGATGATAAACACGCACAGAGTCGGGGAGCAAGCTTCTGAACTAAAAATTCATTGGGATCGGGCCTAGGCTTTGAAATTTGATTGATGACACTGTAACATTGAAAGGGTCAATACGTTGTATCTGCTCTGAACATGGAACAGACTTCGCAATTGATCCAAATGGCCGCCATATCCGGACTGAGAACGGCTTGGCTGACTGGGAGATGCAGGTTGAACTGACTTTGCAATTGACTCGAATCGCCTCCGCACAGTAATGTTGAAATTAAGTAACACAAGTCGGATTACTTTAACACAAGTCCATCCAATCGATTACTTTTACAAGTCCATTGCGTTGCATTATTTTAACATAATTTTATGGGTTTTGGATGGATAGTGTTTGGATTTTGGATAAGTAATTCTGTAATTTAATTATGTTAAAAATAAGTAATTTTAACACAAATTAGGTTAAAAAAATACATATATATATGTTAAAAATAAGTGTGGTTCATCAATCATGAACTATATTGGTTGGCTTTAAAACAATTTTCTCATGAACTATATTGGTTGGCTTTAAAACAATTTTCTCATATGATTATTCAAAGACTTTGTTTAATTTTTTTTTTTATAAAAAAAATTGAAAATAATAAAAAATTAATACAAAACAAAGTGAATTTAAAAAAGTTAAAAATGTTTCATTTCATTTTAAATGGAGATTTCAGTTTTATTAATATAAAGTATATAAAATTAGAAATACATATAATCATTGAATAATTGAGAATATGTGTTTTTTATTTTTAAATTTATAAGTTCAAAACTGGAAGATGACAGAGTATATATATTTTTAAGGGATTAAATTATTGTTGTATTTTTGTAAATTTATCAATAAATAATGGTTAGTCCAAAAAGTTTGTTTTATGATTATGTTATGGAATACTATAAGTTAAGTATATTGAATCAAGTACTTCTAAGATTTCACTCAATATATTGATTGTTGATCCGGGTCCAAGAGGATTTTCACTACTAGTACTTCAAGTTGGTTTAATTTCTATTAAAGTTGTCTACACAATGAAGAGCTCACAAAGAGCTTTTTGACATAGTTTCAATGAGGACTACAGGATTTCATATGCGAAAGATATGGCTAGTTGAAGTTTTGGACAAAATAGTGGAATGACCTCAATGTGCTCATATATTATTGTATTTTTCTTTTGTATTTGTTAAATAGGAAAGTAACACAAATGTAAGAACTATGTAGCATTAGTGCAAAGGCTAAGTAGTATTGTAGTTTCCCAATCTCAAGGAAGAGTTGAGATATTGATGAAAATTAGACGGTTTTAAAATCTAATGAAAGTGTACTCATGTCAAAGAGCTCATAAATAGCTTTTGAATGCAATTCCAATGGAGTCAAATGGACACCGTATGCAAAAGTTATGGCGGGCTAGATTTATGCTTTTGAACTTCAACTTGTAAATGTTATTGAATCAATTCATTAAAAGATAAGAGGTACACTACTTGTAGAAAGGGAACTACATTATCTTGCAAACAACCATCTAGCTACCAAATCTACTTGCAAATAAGAAGCTAACCTACCAAATCAAAACTCAAGATTCTATGTGTCATCTATCTAGCTCACATTTGCCTATAAACCATTGTTTTATTTGTGCCAAATTTGTGATAAGGAAACTAACACTATTTTATTTTGCAGTGAAGGAAAAGGAGGGTTTGGAGTGGCCTAGGAGTTGCCCTTGATTATGGAGTCACAACTTGG
The DNA here is from genome assembly GCA_000404065.3 of Pinus taeda. Classification (NCBI taxonomy): domain Eukaryota; kingdom Viridiplantae; phylum Streptophyta; class Pinopsida; order Pinales; family Pinaceae; genus Pinus; species Pinus taeda. Next base: position 32,837 of record APFE030390873.1, on the reverse strand, counting down.
GGTCAACCCACTTCTAAGCTAAGTCCAAATTGCAGCAAAGGTCAAAACTGGTGAGGAAACAAGCTGCTACATGTGTGCTACAAGAGGCTGCTACAGGTGCCCTATATTGCTACAAGAAGGCCTATAATGCTACAAGAAGGTTTCCGAGAAGGTTTAGGAGGTGGAAGTCATGGGTTCAAGGGATGGCAAGGTGGATGGAGGTTGAGGTAAATGGATGAAGGGTGGCCACAACCCCTAGCCAAGCTCTAAGCCTTTTGAAGGCTTGTTTTGCACTAAGAAGGTTACTCACGATGCTCTAGGAAAATGATCTTAAGAACAAAAATTTGAGGAAAGAATTTGGGATTCATAAAAGAGGGTGAGGAAGTCCAAGATGGAGGTGGTGAATATGCCTTTTCTTGTAGGTACAAACAACCCTGCAATCATCACATGCATATACCCTTTTATCATTGACAAAATGAAACAACTAGTAGTGGAAAAGATGAGTTGAATTTGAATGTCGTCTAATCTATGCCAAAAACTTTGATCTAGTCAATAAATAAACTCCTAATCTATAATAAGCACATGCAAAACAAGATGACTAACATAAATTTTCTTCCAAGAAATCATAAACATAGTCCTTTTGGGTTGTGATTGTAGATCCTTCTATTCATGCTCCCATGGGAGACATGAGATAGAGGTTGCAATCATAGGATTTTGATGGTTATTTTCTAATGGAATGCAAGAAACTAATAAGCACTCTGAACCAAAAGGAGATACAAATACACAAGAGGGACCTAAGACACTAGGGTTGGGCCCAAAGCCAATAGCCTCGGCCTCTAGAACTAACTCACTGATACAAGGAAAATATTATAGAAAGATACAATGTTGATGTCACCATATTGACTAGACATGTATTGATTTTAAATGTGCCCCAATCCAAACATGACATGTGGCACAATAGTAACCCAGTGTAAATTTTACATATCTACAATTCAAATGCTAACATGAGGCAAGATGAAGTGGCAGGGTTGACATGTGGCACACTCATATGTTGACACATCACAAGGTGAGATGATAGGGTTGACATGTGGCACACTAAAATGTTGACACATGTAATATTATGTGGTAGGGTTGACACATGACACACTCAGATTCTAACAAATGGAAAGATGAGGTGGCAGGGTTGGAAGATGCCACACTTAGATGCTGACATGTGGCACAAAAAGGTGGTAGAGTTTACACATCGCATACTTGAGCTTGACATGTAGCACACTGAGACACTAATGCATTGCAAGGCTATTCGACTAGTCAACAATGAAAATTCGACATGTGACTACCACATGGACCAACCATAGGCTACCATGGGATCTTCTAGAAAGCCTGTCTGGTAAGGATAGTTAGAAAATCAAAATACATTGCACTAAAGCTACAATAATAAGGTTCCAATCCATGACCTCCAAACCAACCTCGAAGTGACTTTACCAATGCACCACATGCAATAGATATGGCATAATATGGTTTATATGTTATGTCAATTTTGTTCTAAAAATCGAAAAAGGCATAGATTTCAACTTATGATCTAGCTTAAACAAGCACACCAACTTTACCACCATACCATGCACCTCACTTATGTTATAAGGTGGAAAATATTATATTTATTCAAATAGAAAAATCCCTTTTATTTAGGTCTTTGAATCCCAACATATTTGGGATAAGGTTTTAACATTAAAATCTAAAGTAATTGCTCATAACTTATACAAGAATGGATTTCATTTGTGAAATAAGGACATACTTTTTGCAAGCTATTTAAAGATTATTTTATAAAATCTTTGAAGAAGAATAAGAAAGTACTAGTCTTTCTTATGAATTTAAGCCTCTTAAGTGGGAGAGAATTTTTATTTGTCCCTTATGGGAGAATGAGCCACTTGATGCGAGAAGCTTATCTCTTTGTAAAGGAGAACCAACCCCTTATTAGAAAAATATTTGAAGCCTTTTTGTAAAAGGAGAAGCCCTCTTTGGAGGAGAACTAATGAAGTAATTTGATGTTTGTGTGACCTCGAAGATCTAACCAATGCTTGGTGAACTCCATTATCATATCAGTTTGTGTATTATTTTTGTGAATTTGGTTGTTTAAATTTTAGTTTAACTCTAATTTTTAAATATTATTGCAATTTTCACATTAATGACAGTAAATTGAAAATTATAGAATTCATTCTCAAATGGAAAAAAAAAAACTTAGTTATTTTTATTATGCCCAATTTTGGATCAAATTGGTATTAGAGCTGGTTAAGAAAATGAATTGTTAACACATCTTCCACTTTTTGTTAGATTTTTCATTATTCTATTCACAATTTAGAAGTGCAGGTTTCTTTGTTGCAAAATGAATACCATGGGCAAATCTTTGAAGAGAGGAAGGCTTCAAGAACTTTAAGACATAAACCAATAGAAACAAGAGGAAAACTTTGAATTAAGAAGAATATTGTAATACTTGGAGGAAGAAAAGCAAGAGCAACAAGGTAGATTGTCACTTCATGGAGAATTTCTCATGGGAATCATCCAAGAGATGCAACTTGAGTTGCAAGCCACGAAAGAGATTTTGAAAACTTCCAAGAACAGTGAAAAAGTAGAGGAGGAAAAAGTGTCTACCATTCAAAAGAGGCCATCCTCTACAACATATGCAAAATACATGATTGAAATATGCAATGCAAGTAATTCATCATGTTCTCCACATATGTAACAAACCCGAGTTAAAAGTTCAAGTAGTAAAGTTAATAAAGCCAAAATAAGACCAAGGTCATGGGACACGTATTCTAAGCTGAATGTTGGCCAAAACAACCTAATGGGTGTTCATTTCAATTTATTATGGCTAAGGAAATTAACAATGGATTTGAAAAGGAAAAGAGGCATTAATTGACATTTTATTTATGAAAATAAATGAAATTAGAAGAAAATGGAGATGAAAGGTCACAAGTTGAATGTGAGGAGGAAATTAAAGTAAAATAGAGGAAAAATAAAGAAATTAGAGGCATCAATGATAAAAAGGATTCTGAGAATCAGTTCACAACCTTTTGTTAGTTCAGTTTTGGAATTAGTTTGAGAGAGGATAAGAACATTTTTGTACATGTTTTTCGAAGGCAGTGATTGGTTGCAAAACTACACTGAGAAACCAACTTGACCAGTCTTTAGGTTCAAGTTGTCCCTTGAACTAAAGGGGGCTCCCTCAAATGTCATGATACCTTTTTTAACGTTGTTCACTGTCATTGGACAATAACCAATGGAGCACAATGACCAGATCTATGATTTATTGTGGGTGGTTGTTGATGATTTTACAATCTTTGTCCATAAATAAGTCCCTCTCTTGTAGAGTCCTTGGTCAAAGTGTCAACATCTAGTTTGCCAGAATAACATGATTTTTAGGGAATTTGATAGAAGAATATAAGAGAATACATTATAATTAAGCAATCATACTGAATACTTAATCAACCAGATATAGTGGATGTGTGTAGAATATTTCTATAGCCAAACAAAACACATTCAAGAGATGACAAAAGACACAATTAAAAGATGTAGATAAATTAACCAAAACAAACAATTCAGTTAATTAATCTCTTTAAATGATTATAATTTTGCAAGGGGATTTCAGAGAGATTGACACTCAATCTATTCTTACCCAGATCTCCTATGTTACCTTGAACATGTGTAGAAATAAAGTATGGTAGCATTGGAAAAACATACAGGAAAAACAAATTCTGTCATGAGCTAGAGCTAAAATACTTCAATTAGGAAATTTGTAATAAAAAATTTTACAAAGCGATAGGGTTTTGGCATAAAAATCCAACCACTGTTCATTACAAATCAACGAATATATAGAATGTTACATTCAGATAGATGTGTTTAGCTTTTTGGAATAAAATTGTAAACAATAAATCAAAAATAAAAACAATCTTTGAAAAACTACAGGAAATTTGGAGATGTTAACAAGTATTCTTCCTTGAACTCTTGAGCCGCTTAAACAATCTGCTGGAAAACTGCACTTTGATCCCATTTTGTTGATCTTCTGCTACTAGGTGTCCTTTGAATGTTGATATCTCTGGCTCTAAATCTGAATAAGAAATATTGTTGATCTTCCTCCTTCAAATGCTAAAATCATGTCTATAATCTGGTTGACTGGTCCTTTTTGCTAGGTGTCCTTTGAACCTACAATGTTTGAATTGACAAATGATTTTTTGTCACTCTGTAATTTTCAAAAATATGATTTTTTAATTATATGAGAATAAAATATTTTGATAAAAATATTTCCAAAATATTTTGATAAAAATATTTCCAAAATATTTGTTAACCTGTAAAGCCATATTTCTATACTTCCATAGAAAAGCATTTATTCTTGTGGTATCTTGAAAAACCATGTCTCTTGTAGAAAACCATGTCTTGTTTTACCTTGATTTTATATACTTATGAATCAATCAAATTCATAAACATATTTCATAAAACATCGAGTGATTTCCTACCCATGGTTTTGAAAACCATGTCTTGTTTTGAAATCCATGTTTTGTTGTGCATGAATATTTATATATATATATATATATATATTATATATATTAATATATATATATATATATATATATATTATATATATATATTATATATAATTCATAAACATATCTCATAAAACCATCGACTGATTTCCTTCCCATGGTTTTGAAAACCATGTGTTGTTTTTCCATGATTGGTAAAATATCTTTTAGTTTCCCTTTTTTACTCCTGTAAAATATTTGGAACTTCATAATTTATTTTCCTCCTTAAATTCGTAGCATAAAACATTATTTACCTCAATCTTTCTCTCGTAAGCTCATTTCATAAAAATATGATTGTAAAAGTATTCCCTCAATTATCTCCTTTTGTGCAGACTTTATAATATATAAGCTTGCTTTCATACTTCATAGACCATCCCGCTTGATATTCATAAAATTCAAATCAATATAAATAGTAGTTTTCCGAGGGGGTAGTAGACGGTAAATGGTTTAGGAGGGGGTTTGAAATGAACGAGAGGATAATGACTGTAAAAAATAGTAAAGGTGAAACAAATTTTCAGGGGGTAGGTTAAAAGTCGAATAGCTATCCCCCCTCGAAAACCATCGATTTGACATTTAACAGATCTCGATGCATTTAGATTATGGTGGTTTAATGTGTTAAGTGTGGGGTGGGGAAATAAGTTTAATTTGACTTGGCTTTAATTGCTTGACTGTTGGTGAAATTCGATCCTTGGTGGCTATATGTGGCATGAATAGGTATAGAGATATAAAATTAATACGTAATATTTTAAATAAATCATATATATATATAGATAAAATCAATATTAATTTTTAACCCAACTATAGATATAATAATGATTTTTCCCCAAAGTTTGCATATGCCTCCAAATTTACCTAGAAAATTAATTAGCAAAATTTTAAAAGATTTTGTAACTTTTAATGGTGTCAAAAAAACTTACAACATAGGCTCCATCTGGGGACTACTTCCCCCCTATGGGACGTAGAGAACCTGGTAGACCAGTTGCCATGAACTCATTGGGCATGGAGTCCTGCCATGAGAAAATTATCCATCTCCACTCTCAAACCTGCAATTTCTGACATGAAATCTATTATGCTCAAACTAAAACAATCTATGTTGCAATTTGCAGCTTCAATATGAAACCTGTAACCGGAAATTTGTACCAGTCCTTTGCTAAACATACCTTCAACATTGAAACTATTGCATACTAAGGACTAATATATTTGAGAAAGCAATAATATGTCTAATCCATTGGGCTAGTGGAGTCAATAGTCAACCATTGTTCTTCTTCCCATCTCTTGTAACTTATTGCACTTCAGGAAAACCAAACTACATACTGCAACTGGAATCCAAACTGAAATAGCCACTGATCTAAATTGAATCAATCCATAAATTGCACACCAAAACTGAATGATCTACTACACATTGAATCTGAAAATAAATAATTCAACCCCACACACCTTTATCTAACTAAGCTACACATTGAATCTGAAAATAAATAATTCAACCCCACACACCTTTATCTAACTAAGCTGAAAATCTGCACTTTTAGGTGTAACCAAATTTCTAGTGTAACCACGTGGGAAGTGGATTAACTGGCATATCACTTTGCATGCACCTAAAAATGTGAAAAATATTTACATTATGAAATACAAACTCCATAGGTAACTAATACTTACAACTAAAACTTGAAGACTGCATCCTCTGTAAACATTTGAGATTTCTAATCATAGAAGAAAGGAAGAGAATTACACTACGAAATGCTACCATTGCTATGAAAAAGAAAAACATGCAATTGCAAGCTATTATCATAGCCAGAGATGCACTTATCATTTTGAACTAGTAGAATCTAAAAACCGGTGGAATCGCCATATGACAAAGTGGAATTGTCAGGTAAAAGTAATGAAACCAATATCAACTTTCTATTTATTTTTCACTAGCACAGAGTAGATCTAATCGTGATCATGACCCAAGGAAAAATTTCATCGTCACTTCGCTCCTCGACAATGACGCCAAATGTTATACTTGTTTCTCCAAGGTAGTTCTTGGCTGCAAAACTACGTTGAGAAACCAACTTGGTCAGTCTTTAGGTTCAAGTTGGCCCTTGAACCAGAGGGGGCTCCATCAAATGTTACAAGGCATTTTTTAAATTTGTTCACTGTCACTGGACAATAACCTATGGAGCACAATGGAAACATCTATGATTTATTGTGGGTGGTTGTTGATATTGTACAATCTCTGTCCATAAATATATCCCTCTCTTGTAGAGTCCTTGGTCAAAGTGCCAACATCCAATTTGACATAATAACATGATTTTTAGGGAATTTGACATAATAATATAAGAGAATACATGATAATTAAGCAGTCATACTGAATACTTAATCAACTAGATATAATGGATGTGTGTAGAATATTTCTACAGCCAAACAGAACACATTCAATAGATGACAAAAGGCAACAACTAAAAGATGTATAGGAATTAACCAAGACAAATAGATAGTTAAATTAATCTCTTTAAATGATTATAGCTTTGCAAGGGAATTTCAGAGAGATTGACACTCAATCTATTCTTACCCAGATCTCTTATGCTACCTTGAACATGTGCATAAATAAAGTATCAAAGCACTGAAAAAACATACAAGAAAAACAAATTCTGTCATGAACTGGAACTAGAATACTTCAATTAGGAATTTTGTAATAATTTTTTTACAAAGCAGCAAGGTTTTGGCATCAAAAGCCAACCATTGTTCATTACAAATCAAAAAATATATAGAACATTACATCAAGCTAGTTGTATCTAGCTTTCTGGAATAAAAATCTGAACAATAAATAAAAAAATACAAACAATCTTTGAAAAACTGTAGGAAATTTGGAGTTGTTTGCAAGTCTTCCACCTTGAACCCTTGAGCTGCTTAAATTGTCTACTGGAAAACTACACTTTGATCCCATTTTTTTGATCTTTTACTTCTAGGTGTCCTTTGAATGCCGATATTGTTGTCTCTAAATCTTAATAAGAAATATTATTGATCTTCCTCCTTCAAATGCTAAAATAGTGTCTATAATATGGTTGACTGATCCTTTTTTCTAGGTGTCCTTTGAACCTCCAATGCTTGAATTAACTAATGATTTTTTGTCAGGAATAAAATATTTTGATAAATATATTTCCCAAATATTTGTTAACCTGTAAAGCCATATTTTTATACTTCCATAAAAAATCATTTATGCCTATGGTATCTTGAAAAACCTTTTCTCTTATAGAAAACCATGTCTTGTTTTACCTTGATTTTATATACTTATGAATAAATCAGATTCATAAACATATTTCATAAAATCATTGACTAATTTCCTTCCCATGGTTTTGAAAACCATGTCTTGTTTTGAAATCCATGTTTTGTTTTCCCCTGAATTTATATATTTATGAATAAATAAAATTCATAAACATATTTCATAGAACCATCGTCTGATTTCCTTCCCATGGTTTTGAAAAACATGTGTTGTTATTCCATGAATGGTAAAATATCTTTTAGTTTCCCTTTCTTACTCCCGTAAAATATTTCGATAAGAATTTTTCCAAATTTTATGTTGCCATGCATTTCCTCTTCATAATTTCTTTTCCTCCTTAAATTCATAGCATAAAACATTATTTTTCTGTTTTGTAAACTTTAATTTTTACCTCTGTAAAATTATCCCATAAGGAAGAAACATTCCATCCTTATTTTACCTCATTTTACTCAGCCTCCTTTTACCTCAATCTTTCTCCCGTAAGCTCATTTCATAAAAATATGACTCTAAAATTCTTCCCTCCATTATCTCCTTTCATACAGACTTTATAATATATAAGATTGCTTGCATACTTCGTAAACCTTCCCCCTTATATTCATAAAATTCAAATCAATATAAATAGTAGTTTTCAGAGGGGGTAGTAGATGGTAAATGGTTTAGGAGGGGGGTCCGAAATGAATGAGAGGATGACAATTGTAAAAAGAAGTAAAGGTGAAACAACTTTTCGAGGGGTAGGTTAAAAGTCAAATAAACAACCCTGTCCCCTCCCCCCAAAAACCATTGATTTGATATTTCACAGATCTCGATGCATTTAATGTGTTAAGTGCAGGGTGGGGACATAATTTTAATTTGACTTTTCGATTTGACTTGGCTTTAATTGCTTGACTGTTGGTGAAATTCGATCCTTGGTGGCTATATGTGGCATGAATAGGAATAGAGATATAAATTAATATTTAATATTTTAAGATAAATCATTTTTATAAAAATATAAAAAAATATATTTTATAAAATTAAATTTATTTAAAGAAAAACAAAATTAATTTTTAAAGCAGCTATTCAATATAATAACGATTTTTTCCAAAAATATGCATATGCGCCCAAATTTATCCAAAAAATTAATTAGCAAATTTTTAAAAGATTTTGTAACTTTTAATAGTGTAAAAAAAAGTTACAACAAACACCAAGAGGAGAAGGAAAGCAAGCAAGTGAAGGAAGGACAAGGAAAACAAAGGAAGCACATAAAAGAAAATGAAAGCAAGGATCAAGCAAGGAAAAATTGGATCAAGAAGCTTCGACAAGAATACTTGCAGGTAACAGGTTGTATGTATGATTTCCTCACTGGTTTTGGCATGCATGGTACATGCATGTGTGTATTTGGTTCATTTGTTGTCATTGGCATGGGTTTTGTCGGGTTTCAATAGTTGTTTTAGCCTTGCCTTACCATTTCTAGATAACCATGGTGTGCTGGGATTCATTCTTGGTTGAGCTTTGGGTTGCAGAAAGGTTTTTGGATTCGGGTGAGGTGGTCTCAGGAAAATCCCAAGGGTTGGGGGTGGCGATGGTTTTCTCCAGGAAGTCCTCAATAGGTGGGTGGAGACAAGAAAATTCCTCAAGGGATGGTGGAGGAATTTTGAAGCATCCAAGATTGGTATGGTTTTGTGATCTCGAGACTAGTTTAGGTGAGTTCACTATAGTGTGAGGGTGTAGGTGGTTTAACCTATGGATTCCCTTGGTCGTTTATGCATTGGTTTATCCCATGAGATCCCACATTCATGCTTGGAATATGGCACGGGGGGTGATTGGTTAAATGAAAGATTTATTTCAGCCCAATCTATGGTTGGGTGGTGTTAGGATATTCTGACACATATGAAATAATTAAGTATAACTTGGTCTAGTGTATAGTTAGGTAAAGTGTGTTTCTTTAGTATGTTCTTTTTGTAACTTACAATCTGATGATCACAATATGTTCTAGACATGAAGTGATCCAATGGTTCATTCTCTCCTCGGTATTACTTACACTTGATCCATGGCTTAACACCTGATTTTTCCACGATCTCTATTTAAAGAGCATGAAGTGTCATTTTTCCGGGGACCGTTCATAAAGAGAAGCTTATGTAAATTTTCTTTCTTTTACATTAATAAATTTCCTAAAGTTGTTGCGTTGGCTCAAGTCGTGGAATACTGGTGTACTGATCTATGATCTGTTTGTGAGCAGTATCCTTTGGTGTTCTATCTAAGGAACTTACCCTATAAATTTATACGTGGTATCAGATCTATTCGAGGGCAGCATCCATAAGTGATCCAAATCTAAAGTCAATACAGCTACATCTGACTGTTATTTCCTATATGTATTGTTTCTAACCGCTTTCGGGCTGAGAGGATTGCTCTATTGTGTTAGGAGAATCTATTCCAGTGAGGAACCCCTTTCGTTTCACGCTAAAAGGTTTCCGGTAGCCCTAGCTACGTCATTTTTAAGATTTGGAGGTATAGAGTCTTTATTTGTAGCTACAGTTATTTATCTCTTTATTTATTTCGGTTTATTGTCTATAAAAAAAAATTATTACAAGATCTATACCTTTCATTTTTTCATATGCTCTTTGCCCCGCTACTCTATGCGATATGGGGAAACCAGAAACAGAAAGAAATGATTTTTCTTATGTGCATGCTCTTTTCCACTGCGCCTCAGTGTGATCTCAGATAATAAGAAACATTGAGGAAAATATATAGTTTTCGGCTAAATCTAACTTTAAGCTGCAAGACTTTGATACTTTTGGTTGTTCGTTTGGTTTGTGTGGTTGTTTTGTAGGCAAAAAGGGGTTTGTCAAGTAAACATGCACCCTAAAGCTTCAGTGAAAAAAAAAACTTCCTCTTTCCAACAATTACTAACATTTTAAATTAGCTCACTTGGTTTAAAGTTACTTTATGAGAATGGAGGTCTTGGGTTCAAGTCTCTCTTTTTATTAAGTTACTTTTTCAAAAAACACATGTAACTTATGTTTTAAAGTTACTTTATGTAAAAGTGTTCTCTTTAAAGTTACTTTATGTAAAAGTGTTTTCACCCATTATAAAGAATGAGTCACTTTATCTTTTATTTAAGTTACAATTTAGTATATAGTTCATAAAATACCATTGTAAAAGTGACTCTCACTTATTTATAAAAGTGAATCACATAAGTAATCATTTTTTAAATGTGAACTAATTAGATTAAGTTTGAAAATGAGAGATTTTTGGTTTTTTTTTTTGTTTTTTTTTAATATAACACTATCATCAACTTCCAAACATTTACATGGTTCATTGACATCTTCATCAACATTTCTTCAAAAAACCATAACTTCTTCATCCAGAAGCTGTTTTTAGAGCCATTTTTCTAATCGGCCTAACTTTTCGAGATCTTTCCATTGGAACACTTAGTTTCAGCATATATAGCTTCAGTTTCTTTTAAAATAGAAAGTCCATGCCTAGTTATTCTTGACAGCACCAACTACTTCCAATGGCTATCCTACATGTTGGATTTACTTAGAAGTAAAGGTCTTTATAGAATAGCCTCAAACCTAGAGTCTAAACCTTAAGATGAAGATAAGCAAGCCAAATGGGAAAATAAGCAATATCAACCACGTGGGTTGATAGAAATGCTTATTTCTCCAGACCTTAGATTCCATATCGCATAAATTGATACCCTCGATGAAGCAATGAAAAATCTCAGTACTGTTTTTGGAATTAAAAATGAAATTAGAGTCCATCAAATAAAAAATGAGTTGCTTACGTTGGATTCCAATAATTTTCCTTTCATTGAACATTTTTTGTCCAAGTTCAAAACCCTTATACTTCTCTTGGAAGGTGTTAAGGGTAAGAAAGAAGATGGTAGCCTTCTATATTCCATTCTTACTAAGTTGGGACCAGCCTACTCTGTTTTTGTATCCACCTTCCATTCTATTAAAGAAGCCTTTATTTCTTAAGGACAAGACTACAAGTCCCGCTCTTTTGATGTCTTTTGTGATTCTTTAATAAGAGAACAAGAAAAAATCTTACATATTGGTCTTCTTAATACTTGAAACTCTTTTAAAAAAGCCTTAGCAACCCAACAACAACCAAGTTCAAAGAATCATAAGAAGCAACATCCTAAAAAGAATGGTCCTAAACCAAACAAGGGTCCTAAGCCCATAAGGGATTCACTCAGTGAACCTCTGACATATCATGTGCATTCGTGGCATATTAGAAAATGCCCTTAATTTGAATACATATTGGAAAATCCCACTAAAAATCACATTATTTAACCCTCTACCGATATGAACCCAATAAAACTTACCAATTTAGATAACCCCTACTTTCACTAGATATTGTAGGTATCCATTTTTTCATTAACATTTTTTATACCCCTTTACATTTTTTATATTTTCCGATATAAAAACCCTTTACCCCCTATATATCCCCCATTATATTATGTCATTTTTTCCTCAATATATATCCCCCAATATGAACCCATGTGGTATGATATTGCTCCCCTAGTGAAGCCCCCATGCCTAAGCCATTTCAATCTCAAAATGAAAAAGCAACTCAACAAAATGATAAGGCAACTAAAAACAAAAGGAAGAGTACTGATGGACATTGCAACTTTTGTAATCGTGATGGCCACTTAGAATCCAAATGCTTTAAGAAGATGGAAGCCTTGGAAGCATCAATGAAGAAGAATAACATCCATTTGGAGCACTCTAAAACTTCAACTTCATCTTCAGGAATAACACTTTTTGCATGTGGTTGTCAAGCATCTCAGTCTGATTATGCACTAAATGTATCTTCTTCTTTTCATTCTCATGAATGGCTCATTGATTCTGGATATTTTTATCACATGGCCAAAAACAAAACCATGTTTTCTTCTTTAAATGATTGTAACACCAAATATATATATGTTGGTGATGATCGATCTCTTAGTGTTGTAGGGACTAGAACTATTCATCTAGACAATGGTCAATTTAATGATGTATTATGTGTTCCTACCTAATATTGCAACCTTCTATCTGTATATCAGATAACTCATTCAAGTGAAGGTAAAATCATTGAATTTTCACCTCATGTTGTTGTAATTAAGGACCTAAGAGATCCTAGACAGATTTTAGCTACTAGCATTGTTGATGATTCTACAAGGTTGTATAAGTTTAGCAATTTTGGGTCATCAACTCTTCCCACAATATTTGTTGCTCATAATGATGAAGTGAGAAAACTTTGGCGTGAGTGATTTGGTCACTTAAACTATCGCTCCCTTCAAAATCTATGTAAAGAAAATATGGTGACAGGTCTTCTTATGGTATCTTGCAGAGATGGTGTTTGTTCCAGATGTGTACTTGGAAAACATCACTAGGATAGTTTTGAAAAACGTGCCTCTTGGCACGTCTCAACCCCCTTACAGCTTGTGCATAGTGATTTATGTGGTCCACTTACAGTTGTTTCATTCTCTAGTTACAAGTGTTTCTTAACTTTCATTGATGATTTCTCCAGACGCACTTGGGTATACTTCTTAAAGTCTTTAACATGTTCTTCACATTTAAGGCCTTTGTTGAGAAACAATATGGACATAAAATTCTTAAGTTGAGATTTGATAATGGCAGAGAATATGTTAACAACAAATTCATCAACTTTTTCACTGAGCATGGAATTCAATTGCGAAATATTGTTCTGTATACTCAGAAAAATGGTGTAGTCAAAAGGAAGAATCACACCGTAAAGGAAATGGCTAATTGTATGCTTCAATCTAAAGGACTTAGTCTTAATTTATGGGCAGAAGCAATTATCTGTGCAAATTACATAGTAAATCACACTTCTACTAAGGTTTTAAAGAATATCACTCCAGAAGAAGCATAGAGTTGAATTAAACCAGATGCAAGTCACTTTAGTGTTTTTGGAAGTGAAGCATGGGCACATATTCCAAGTGAGAAACATAAAGCCTTAGAACCTAAGAGTGAAAAATGTATTTTTTTTTTTATATTCTGAAGATGTCAAAGGATATAAACTTCTTCAACCTAAATCCAAAAATGTTATCATTAGAATATATGTAAATTTTGATGAAAATATATAGACCTACGAGCCTAGTTCTTTAGATGTGCCACCTCTCTCTATCCCTTCTACTTCTGAAAATATTCCTTCTTCAAATGATGACGACGAGGATGAAAATCCTCCCCCAACTTCTTGGGATCTTCCTTCAGCTCTTCAACTTCCAAAATGGGTCCATGCTACTCGAGATGCAGCAAGTGCTCTTGCAAGTGACCTTACAGATTAGCATCGTACATTTTCTTAGTTCGATAGAGCCTCTTCTTTACTGACTCAAGTTTCAACAAATTATGATCCTGACACCTTTGTAGAAGTTTCATGCCATCCAGATTGGACACAAATATGAATAAAGAATAGCGTTCATTATTGGAAAATGCTACATGGGACCTTGTTTCTCTTCCAAAGGGATGAAAAATTGTTAGATGCAAATGGGCTTACATAACCAAGTTTGGACCAGATGGAAAAGTTGATAAACATAAAGCTCGTCTTATTGCTAAGGTTTTTTCACAAGTTGAAGACATTGACTATACTGAAACCTTCTCCCTTGTTGCCAAAATAAACTCTATCCACCTTGTTCTTTCCCTTGCTGCCTCTTTCAAATGGGAAGTCCATCAGATGGATGTTAAATCCACCTTCTTGCATGGAAACTTGCATGAAGAAATCTATATGGAACAACCTCCTGGCTTTATACAAAAAGACTCTAGCCTTGGATGTTAAATCCACCTTGATGGTCTCAAGCAAGCCCCACAGGTTTGGTATGCCAAAATGGATAACTTTCTTTTAGATATTGGCTTTTCTAGGTGTCATTCTGACAATACTATCTACACCAAGAAAGTGGGTAAGTCTCTTATCATTTTTGTTCTTTATATTGATGATATTATCCTTACTGGTAGTTATTCTAATGTGTGGTTTGAAATGCGGATGCAAATTAGAGTTTAATTTAATGCCAACCCGGGAAGGTAAACTTAGAAGTGCTTATCTAAAATATATAGATCTAGAAGGACTCCTAATTTGTCCAAGATCTTAAAGTCCCCTTACGGGAACATATTCATTAAGATCTCTTTCAATGAAATAAACCTAGCTCTAATAATTGTATGAGATCTTACGGTTCTCTTACAAAAACACCTTCAAATAAGACTCTTCCAATATTAGAACATTTAATAAAACTTGAAAGCTGAAATCAAACAAAAACATAAAGTAAATTATAAACAAATAAGCATGCAAGTGAGGCCATGGGGGCCCTCCATAACTCCACCAGCACACCACTTCAATGGAGACTCAGATGTAAAAGAAAAATTGAAGTATGATCCTTTATTGCAAAATCTCCAAAATTCTAAGGTTACAAAAGCTTCCAGATTACAAATGGATGAGATTGTACTCCTATTTATACAATGGGATGAGTAACAAACTCATAATGATCATCCACTAATCTCTCTACTTTCCCGTTATTACAAAACATGATCCCACAAATCTCTCAAGCATTTTAACTACTTTCCCATTATTACAAAATATGGTCCCACAAATCTCTCAAGCATTTTTAACTACTTTCCCATTATTACAAAATATGATCCCTTTGAATCTTCCATAAATCTCTCACATATCTTGGATAAGATATGCCAACCAAATCCTCAATGATTTTCTCCTTAGGAATTGGATAAGATATGCCAACCAAATCCTCCATGCTTTTCTCCTTAGGATTTGGATAAGATATGCCAACCAAATCCTCCATGCTTTTCTCCTTAGGAATAGGCTTGCATAATTATCTCCTTAATATGGTGGAGGAGATATGGATAAGTCTCTTGGAATTAATTCTTCACATATTTTCTACACATCACAAAACTCACATATTCTTGAGATATATATAAAAATATGTACATTTTCTAATAATTAATCATAAATTCACTTGTAATACAAAAATGAATAAAATGGAAAATAAGAAGGTGAAACCCAAATGTATGTATGAAAATGGTATGATAAAAGGTTAATGGGATGATGAGATGTAAGGAATAGTGAAGAAAGAGGTGGATGAAAATATGACATTTCTGAGTCCCAATAGAGTCCGAGTAGTGGGGTAGTATCATATCGACTTGAATGCAGTTGCAAGGTAAGGTAAGTAGGATTTCCTTGTTGGTAGCAAGGATGTGACCTTTACAAAAAGTCAAGGAAGTTGCATGAAAGACTCTAACACACATAATGAGGGAATGAGTGTGCCCCTTAGAAACCTGTGATAACATCACAAGTTGGAAAGCACAATAGCCAATGATCCAAAGTGATGGTTATACCAACAACACATTTTGATGATATTCATACAAACATATATAGAATAGTCCATACATACATGCGTAAATAACAACTACATATATCATTAGAGTAACCCAGATAGTTGAACTATAATAAAAACATATGCATGAAACATGTTGGCTCTATTATATCAAAAGATTGAAAGATCCAATCATACATAAAACCATGACCAACCACTAGTCCCAATAGCAGAATGTTACAATCACTACCGTCTGCTCCTCCAAGGAGATGTACTAGCTCTGCACTGTGGAGAAGAGAAGGCTCGTTATAATACACACCAATATTTCTCTAAGCTATACCTATAGGATGCTTGGCTCCCAAAAAGCTTATAGAATGAGTTATGAGGTTCTATAAATAGAGTAGGGTGGGGTGACCCTTGGCATTCCTCTTTGTGACTCTTCACCTACCCTCATGACTTTTCAACTACTACATGATTGTTACATTCTACTTCAACACTTGTTCTTTCAATGTTACAACATGTTTAACTTAAAATGTGCACATGTACCCATGTGAGACAAAAATAAACTTGAGTAATCCATGCAAGACATCACTAAGACTTCGATATTTGTGGGAATACCAACTCTTTTACATCCTTGCGATGATCGACGATGGAAAAATGATGCCGAGCTTGGTAGTTTGTGATGGCGTTTGTGTACTCTATGGTGACATCCTTCTGAAAGAGAACTTCTGCCTCTATTGTATTTGGGTACACTGCTTTGGCACCTCTTTCTAACTCATCTAATAATATGTGCATCATAGTCTTGAGTGCAACCAGACCAGCAACATACTACTGCATAATGTCTGCATTGATCTCCAACTCTGTGCTAGTGGCTATGTGCATCAACTCATGAAATCGCATGTCCAACTCTAGTCATAGATGGTTGTTTGTCTTCACCTCAATGAGTGTGTCAATAGATAGGATTGCATGCATGTGCACAATGACATCCATGCTCTTGAACACCCATGCATGTGAACCCTGCAAACTGGTGATGAGTTGTGAAATTTCCTCCTATTTCCAAATCTAACTCCGGATGTGCTCCTTCATCTCTACCACCTTTGGCTTCATCATCTTTGGAAAGTGAAATGGGGATCCTTTGTACCTCATTGTCCATGTTTGCATGTGATTGACAATAGTGTGCAGATATGACAAGATGCATACTCTCATAGCAATGTTGCTGGCAAAAATTGAGATGGACAACTGACTTACGCATGGTGATGAATCTGGAATACAACGCTCATATGACTATCTCGAGAGACGATACTTCATCTAGTATCACTCTCCTTAAGTTTTCTTTGGAGGATGCTATAGCCTATTCTTCTCCCTGCATGGCTGATTGTAATTCCTTAGCCACACACTCATTCTCAGCTATCAAGAATCTAACACTTAAGCTGGTGGCTTTGACATATGCTCTAGTAGCATCAGCCACTGCTACTGAATGCGTGCGCACATCATACATGATCACTCATTCTTCAAACTGCAGAGGAGGTACATGGAAATCTAGAGTAGGCACTCTGTGCGACTGCACAACTCTGTGTTGTGACTCGTCGAAATACATGTTGTGCATCTCAGCCTTTGGATTTTGTTTAAGGATCATTGTTTCTCCTTGACCTCTTTGGACTTGCTATGCTTCTGAATCTAGTGAAGCTGGTGGGGTGAACTCTTGGTATTGAGGCATGAGGTTAATATCTTAATCTGACTCTGGTTGAACAATATTCGCGTTCATCTTCTCTAGCATTTGTTCAATCTCTTGAGCCAAGTCCTGCTCCTGTGACTTCTCACCTTGTCTTCTCTCTATGATCTCCTCGGATGAGTCTATAACCTGTATGGGCATAGTTTCATCAATCAATGAATGTTGCACCTCCTACTATACTTGTTCCTACTACGCTTCCTTCTCTCTTCTGTGCAGCTCCTATTCTTCACTGAGTTGTTGCTTCAACTCGTGCAACTATTTTTATGTTTTCTCCATCCTCTATTTCTCTCTTTGCCTTTGTGCAATCCTTTGTCACGTTGTTACCTCTTAACCTCAATCCCCAAAGCTTCTTTCAACACAAGTGGATTTTCTTTGAACTTGTAACTTTTCTTTGCCTCTTTATTGTCAACAACCTTCCTCTTGCCTTTGTCCCACGCAGGTTTGTTACCCTCTACTACTGCTGGGAATTCTTCTCTCTAAGATGTTCTTTCCTTCTGCTTTGCTAACCACTCTACAACTATGATGACTGGTTCATTGAGACTTGAGAAGTGATAGAAATATCTCCATGGTTCTTCCTTAGGCCAATGACATACCCAGTAGATCCAAGGGTGTTGCACTCCCACACCGTGGTCCTTTACCAAGCAATGCGGGTCATATGGATTGAAACTTTTGGTTCCAAAGGTGAATATTTTGAATTCCTTTGTCCTAGCCTCAACATGCTTGAGATTCCAAATCTCATACAACCCAATCCACAAAGGAAGAGTAGGCGAAGGTGCCTTCTTCTTCCTATGCAATCGAGCTGACAACCTTGTCGAGATGTAATATGGTACTTCTTGCATGACAAGCTTGTCCATGGAAAACTTCAGAAAAACATGTGTAACCTTCTCCGTGTTGTACATTCATATGAAGGTGCCAAGGGTTGAGGCATACCAATCTCCTATTGTTATCGAGAAAACTAGTGTCCATTCAAAGCTGATAGTCCCACTAAGATGGGTAGCTATCTTGAAAACAAACAAACTAAAGTTACCTGTGTTTTCCTTTATGAGAGATAGATGAGAGAGAAGTAGAGAGTACTAACCTCCATCTTTCGCTTGGCTCCTTAATTGTTTCCTCTCTCCTTTGATAGAGCTTTTCCACTCTTTCCTCGCTTGTCCCACTTCAAAGAACACCTGTAGAGTCAAAGCAGCATAATACCATCAAAGAATAGAGATCTATAACCATAAACAATATAGGATCAGATATATATGAACCATACAAATGCATATATCAATACGAGATTCAGAGATATACAAGAATATGGAGGAAAACTCAAATAGCTTTATTGATAGAAGTAGTAGAAGAGAGGATTACAACCCATTGGTCTGACCCAGCGCCATCCTTCCAGCATGAAAGCCCTCTTCACCTCATGAAAATCTTATATCGCCCAACACTATGATGTTTCACAGAGAAACCAACAACACTTCCTTACAAAATACAAAGTTCCAGCCTCTAGATCTCTAGGATAAGGGATCCATATATTGATATTTGTAGGTGGGTGAGTTAGCTTCTGGGATTTTGATTAGTGCCATTTCTCTGATTGTTCTTGGTTCCACTTGTAGATTTCATGATCTCTTACTCATCCCTGGGCAAATTCAGAGAGGCAAGTGTCAAATGGGCAGTTTCTAGAAGATTCCCTGGGTTTCCACCTAGCAGACTGCCTCTGCCATTTGTCTACTCTTGCCCATAGCACCCTACAGAAGGGCTTTTCAATATGCATCACACTTTCTGCATGTAGTAGGTGAGATGGATCGCACCCTTAGCATTGAACAGTCTGTATGGTCCAGTTTTGACCAATTCTAAGTAGTTTTTTAGGGAGAACTTCTGGAAGATGATGTAATCAGCTGACCTTGTTCCTTTAGGGTATGAAACAACACTTTTAGGGGTTTAGAAGCCATTGGTTTATGGAAATATGAGATTGGGGTTACAATGCACAAATATGTCTATAGCAGTTTCCCCCTAAAGCATGAGGTCATAAATCTTTTGATGCCAGGTGAAATGCTTTATCATGAGGATCTGAGGTTTTTCGAATTGGAAGCTGACCTGTAATAAGATACAATACAATAGATTATCTTCATAATATTTTCATGATCTAGTTGAGGTGTGCATTCCCCTGCTCAGCTTTATAAATTCATTTTCACGTACATAGGATAGACAACCGTCTGTGTGGAAAACTGATGATTCCAGTGGAGCCATCATCCCTCAGCTTGGATGGTTATTTGTGCAGCTATGATGTACATTTGATGTCTTTATTTTCTTGAATATATTGCATCCTAGATTGATGAAACTAGATCTGGGGTCTTCAAACTCATTCAATATTTTCCTGAAGTACAATTCGATCCATGCGAAAGAATGTTTTGATGTCGAGCATGGAAATACATTGCCTGATTACCAGCGAATGATGTAAGCTATTAACAAGCACAGGAGGAATCATCGATAATGATAATGACTCTCAAGGTACGGCAGCACAATTCACATGGTACGAATACATGAGTCAATGTTGAACACCATGTAAAATCTTCTGGTTGAAGGCCATTGATGTAAACATGTTGCTGGAAGTGAGAAACTTGTTATTGAGGCATGTAAGCTTCAAAGTACTGAAAGGGTTGTTCCTAAGTCAACTTCTTGGATAATGAGCTGATGTTGACAAGGAAGTGACCCGTCGTAGGAGGGCCTTAATGAATCCCACATCTACAACACGAAATGGAGCAAATGATTTTGTGGAGGTGAAAATGATCTGATGATACAAGGTTCAGGGTGGCAGTCATGAAAGAATGAAGCGTGAAGGTATTGCAGCAAATGAGATGTAAGCTGCGTTGGTGAATTCTTTGAGCGACTTCTCTTGAACATATCAGTGACACTGAAATGGATTGGTAGCATTAACCCCAAAAATGAATGGTACAGAGGACCAATGGTGATATGACTAGTGAATGGAATAACCCAACCTGATTCAATCATGGTGATGGAGTGAAAGTGTCATGTTCAAGAACAACCTGCTACCAATAAAGTTTCTTCAAGTTTTCTTCCCAATTTTTCCCCAGTCATTGCTGACCAGTACCTCTTTACTTTTGTCAAGCTTGAGGAGGATAACATATGCTTGTTCTATAATTTGCCCTTCGGACAAACCCGTCGCTATGTTTTAACGAGCCTAGCGACAGTGAAACTCACTCTTGTCTGCATGGACAAGTTTGTTGCTATTGTTTTAACGAGTTTAATGACAAAGATAACTCAGTCCTTTTCAATTTTAGAGAGTCTAAAAAGAGATGGAAAGGAAACTCCATTAATAGTTTTTCGTAGTATAATCCCTTAAGTTCGAAAAAGTATAAAATAATACGAAAGGGATTACTTTTCGATAGTTTTAACGAGCCGAGCAAGACAAGTGCTTGATATTTTTGTGTAATGATCCCTCAGGTCCAAAAAGATTAAAATCTAGAGGAGGGATGGCACTTCCAATCACTTTAATGAGCTAGAGAGGCCAATTGCTCGGTAATCTTTCCTTATTTTACGATTCAGATGAAAAGAGCTTAAAGGAGACTCATTTTTTGAGGAACAAGTGATGTTTTCAGATAGCAACTGGTTCCTGGTAAGGTTTGGAACTTTTCAATCATAACAGTGTAAAGAAGATGGCTAATAGAATCACTCGTCGTAGATGTTCCTCAAAAGGGGTAAACAATCAAATGGAGACATATGATCAGCTAGAAAGAGTGGAGGTGATGGTAAGAACAAGACCAAGGCTCAAAAGCTGATGATTATGTGATTGCAATGGTTATTTACCAAAATATGGGTTCATTTTTTAATGAGCTTAAACTCTGGGGGAACATATGCTCATTGCGCCAGTTGTATAATAAGGATATCTCTCATTAGTAGGTTCATTTTTTAGGGAACTTGCCTACAAACTAAGAAAATAAATGGTCGCTTTTCACTTGTAGTAACAAGATTGTTCCATCTATGTAGTAGACAAAACACTTCCTTGGCGATGTTCATCGAGATGGACAAAGGTGATTGTTGTAAGTGCCAATCACATAACCTTTGATGGGGGAATCCTTTTCCAGTCTGATCCATTTTCCTAAACAGATAGGATAGTTAGAAAAGTCATATTCCTACGTGGAAACCTACCTTATATTTGGGGTTTTCCTGCAGAAGCAGACGAGGGCGCATGCCACCTGGGTTTAGTCACATTCACCGAATCACTCGTGCTCATCAGTTGGATGGGCTGGAGATTGATGAGACATTCCTTGTGCAAAAAGACCAGTTAGGGATGGCACTTGACTAGTAGCTATGTTTGAACTAGGGAATGAAAGCTGGTCTACGAGCTGGGCCACTCTACCTTCATGCGGGAAACACATCACTCGAAAGAGTGAGGAAACAATAGCTCCCATGCTATAAATGTAGTCACTCCCAATGAGTAGATTGTAATCTAAAGGCCCTTGGACTACCATCACCTTCACATAAACGGTTTTCCTTATCAAAGTTATAGGCAAACTTGGAAGGATCCATAACAGTCGACTGGCTCCTTTGTTGAAGCCTGTCAAATTTCGAATCTCAGGCAAAAGCAATGGAAAACCAAGCGCTTTCCAAGCAGTTGAGGAAAGGATACTCACAAAAGCCCTTTCATCTATGATAGTAGAAATGATGATCATTTTCTAAGCTCGTACTATGATTCGGAATGGCACATTAGATGGTAGACATGGTCTGCCTAGTAGATTCCAATCGAAGGAAATGACTAGATTGCTTGGAGGAGGAACCGAATAAACGGCCAGGTAAATCTCTGACAAACTTCCTTCCCGTGGTAAAGGAACAGGTAGATTACCCCCATGTTCATCGAATTCTATGTTGATGAAAAGAATTTGAACGGTGTCGTTCTCATTCTCTTTGGTGACTTTGGTTTGATGTGGACCTAGAGGGTTTATCTTTAGTGATAGGTGCTTCGACTGACAAAAAAGGTGTGTCAGTCATATTTTCAACTGGCGATGGACTCGGCAAGAGTTTCTTGTATCCAGGAGGAAGTCGTAGCGGTGAAGTAGGACGGTTATCCAAGACTCTTTTAGCTTCGTCTAGGAAGGGACAATGGTGGATGGCATGATCGCCTTCACATAGCCTAGAAGGAATTTTAGATCTTACTTTTTGTCCATTGACTTTGTTTTCACTAGTTGATGGTATACTTTCAACATGATCGTCAGAGGTTGAGGACATCAGATTGTGAAAGTGGGGAGACCAGTCCCTTAAGATCCATGGGATGCAAGGACAATCTCGATGATAGTGGTCTCCTTTGCAAATGACACATGGAGATTTAGGTTTGGATGGTGCAATGTGTGGAGTTTCACCAGACGATGCATGGTTCTCACCTTTTGCTATTGGCTTCTTCTTCTTCTTCTCCTTCCCTTTCTTCTTCTTCTCAGTTACTTGTTTTTTAGTTTTACTAGCTTCACCAAGCAAAGAGGAAGAAGGAGAGGGAGAAACAAATGAAGTAGAAGGTTGGGGAGGTAAATCTAGTATCATCTGGTTTCTGATTTGATTCCTCAGGAATCACAGTGTTTTAAACGACAAAGGTCGAGAAAAGCCATACTGGCAAGCCAATTGTCAATCCTAGAAGGGACAATGTGGCCATATGAGGTGCACCAATATCTCCCCAAGAGGAGAAGGGACTAGGATTCCCCCCAAGGGGAAACCCTTGATTGTTGGACTCCATTTTCTCAACCTAAGACCAATAAGGGAACAGTGATGTTATTCTGATTAAAATAAATTTTATGATGCTTTGACAGAACTTGCTTTTTCAATTTTTAAGAGTCGAGAAAAATTTAAAGATGACTCTAGTTGCCTTCGATTTTTAATGAGCCTAAAGTGACAAGTGCTCAGATGGACCTTTTCTTTTAAGGAGTGTGAAAAGGAATGAAAGTGACTTCTCTAGAAATCTAGACAAAGGGATTACCAAACCAATCACAAAACTGCAGAATACTTTTTAAGGTACGATAGTCAATCTTCCCGAATGTTGTGTTTAGTGCATTGCGATCGATAGGGTGGCAGACATGGCTTCCTAAGGATAAAGGATATATCCTATTGTGGTCTCCCAATATATACTCGACGGTACATAGGAGCACAAGTCTATACTGGCACTTTTCATATCAAAGAGGAGGAATCACCCAACCTACGATGAAAATGATAGCTACCAGGCTTTACAACACCGGAATACATCTCTAGCCTAGACTTCTAGATGTTGTGCGTTAGGTTCCAAAGCATTTTTATGTTCATTGAAATTTATTTTACAGTTGATCTTTCTTAAGAAGTTTGCCTTTAAGGTTCATCGTGTGATGTAGAATACAATTTCTAAATATGCAACCTAAGATGATAAATAGTCGTTTACTTTCTTTTTGTAATGAAAATCCTAGCTACTAAGGAAAGAGAAGCAAGATTCTTTCAACATAGAGCAGAGAGCACACACTAAGATGCACTGTCCTAAATAAATTTCCGCACACAGTCTAAATGCAAATGCACATGCATGTATTTGTTTTTCGCTTTCTTAATGTGTGAATGACAAAAAAAATGCTAAGTATAGATCTGAACTATTTTCTTTCAAAGCGACAATACTAACAATTTTTCGAAAAACAAAACGGAGACTAAGATGACACTTTGCGATTTCAAATTGAAAATTTCTTTCGACACTTGAAATACTATTAATTCAAATCAAATACAATGGCCAAAGTGTAATCGACTATAAAAAAAAGAGACTCTTTTCTTTGACTGAAAATGACACTTGCGACACTTTCAAATCAAAAGACGACAGTTCAATTAAGCTATTGTTTGCAAAGGAGAACTGTAAATGATGAAAAATACATAAAAACATTCACAATTATTTATCAATCGAGGTTGAATAATGCAATGGAAGAGAATTTCAACAGTGATATACTGATCACAGACAACAAAACTACTGAATAAAGCTGAAGACAATGAAGAGAAAACAAAAATCTAGAGGCAGAAACAGTCTTACCTAATCATCACACCTATAACACAGGGAAACAGGGATGCATCTCACCTGTAGCACACAGGAGGTGCGATGCATCCAGACTACCAATGAGAGATAGTGCGATGGTCCAGGGATGAGACTGGGCTCGATTTTTGCTCACAATTTGCAGCTTAGTTCAGGGATTTAGGTTGAGCTAATGATAGGCAGTAAACACAAAGCATAGGGGCTGATCTAATGAGGTTACTTGAGCTACCACCAGGGCACTTAGGATGTTTGCAAGTCAGATGTTCAGTTCATAAACTAACCCAGACATTGACTAAAGCAGCGTTGATCTACTTTGCAGTTGCATAGCAAAAGCAGTTCGAAGGCTAACTAGCTTAACTTCAGGCTCCATATGTAGTTTATAAAGCAAACAAATAGAAACAAGCAAACAAGTTATTCTCTCCCCAATAGAGTTGCCATTTTGTTATCGGGAAAGCTAGTGTCCATTTAGAGCTGCTAGTCCCACTAAGATGGGTAGCTATCTTAGAAACAAACAAACTAAAGTTACTTGTGTTTTCCTTTATAACAGATAGATGAGAGAGAAGTAGAGAGTACCAATCTCAATATTTTGCTTGGCTCCTTACTTGTTTCCTCTCTCCTTTGACAGCGCTTTGCCACTCTTTCCTCACTTGTCCCGCTTCAAAGAACACCTGTAGAGTCAAAGCAACATAATACCATCAAATCATAGAGATATATAACCATAAACAATATAGGATCAAATATATATTAACCATACAAATGCATATATCAATACGAGATTCAGATATATACAATAATATGGAGGAAAATTCAAATAGCTTTATTGATAGAAGTAGTAGAAGAGAGGATTACAACCCATTGGTCTGACCCAGTGCCATCCTCCCAGCATGAAAGCCCTCTTCACCTCATGAAAAGCTTAGATCACCAAACACTATGATGCTTCATAGAGAAACCAACAACACTTCCTTACAAAATGCAAAGTTCCAGCCTCTGGATCTCTAGGATGAGGGATCCATATATAGATATTTGCAAGTGGGTGAGTCAGCTTCTAGGATTTTGATTAGTGTCATTTCTCTGATAGTTCTTGGTTCCACTTGGAGATTTCATGATCTCTTACTCATCCCTGGGAAAATTCAGAGAGGTAAGTGTCAAATGGGCAGTTTCTAGAAGATTCCCTGGGTTTCCACCTAGCAGATTGCCTCTGCCATTTATCTACTCTCACCCATTGCACCCTACGGAAGGGCTTTTCAGTATACATCACACTTTCTGCATGTAGTAGGTGAGATGCATCGCACCCTTAGCACTGAGCAGTCTGTATGGTCCAATTTTGACCAGTTCTGAGTAGTTTTTCAGGGAGAACTTCTGGGAGATGATGTAATCAGCTGAACTTGTTCCTTTAGGGTATGAAACAACACTTTTAGGGGTTTACAAGCCCTTGATTTATGGACATATGAGATTGGGGTTGCAGTGCCCAAATATGTCTATACCACCTATGTCGATCAATTCCTCCATCCGTGCCTGTGACATGCAAGGTGGATCCTCCTCAAATATCATTCCACACATCAGAGTGATGATGTGCTCTGATAAGTGTATAATAACTCCACAGAAGCTTCATTTGGAGAACAACCTACAATAATTGTGCACAAAGGTTTTTGAATGTTTCCATGCCCAACCCAAGCCTGGGAACTACTGACGAGCAGAGACTACATATATCATGTAAGCGAACATGTATATCTTCACTTGCTAACCCTTGGGTGGATGCCATTCTTTTTTGACCTATTCCTTCAATCTGAGAGCCAACATGTCAAAGGAGTTGCAAGGTTTTCCTTCACTTGCCTGTTGATCCAACATGATCACCCAAATATGTAGGACGATTTCTGTGCTCTCTTGGACATATAAGAGGCATGCAAAGATGACCAAGAGTTGATATTCCTTCCACACTATCTTCATCTTGTAAACCTCGCTGGGTGTTTTACTGAACTTATTTGGCTCTTTCACCTAGCTCTTCAAGATATCTCTAGAGTTTGCACTACTACTGGGTCTGCTGAAGGGTTTTTTCGAAATATGAAGAGCGACAAAAAAACAACAAAAGGCATGAAAAACAGACTTACCCAGAAAATGCTAAGTTGAATGTGTTGAATGCTACTAGATGCGATGTGGGACGTTAGAGCTCCAAGATCGATGTGAGGAATGAGCTCTGAAGGTTCGAATAAATAATCTTTTGATAAGATTGAGGCATATGATGTGGATGCCACAAATATAGGAAAAAGTGACACTTGGCAGGAGGTTTCTAAAATGACTTTTACATGTAACCTTCAGCTGCTAAAAATGGATCCCTAAAATATAGGGATGATGTTTTTTTTCTTTTTTCGTTTTTGCTTTTTTCGTGAAAAAGCATCCCATGCATGCAAATTAAGATTGTTGAGTCTTGGAGGGAACTGGTCAACTTGGGAGCACATACAATAGCATGCAAGCCGAGGAAGGACATTTTCACAGTTTCTGGGCTGAGAAAGTCTAGTTGTCCCTCATACATTGGGCAATTTCTAGACTAAAAGCCTCGCTATCAGTTAGAATTGTGCAATTTTTGATATGAAGCCTAAGGTTGGGCTGCATTTTACAGTTTTTAGAGGGAAGGCTACCTAGCTCGATTGCACATTTCTAAATCTGAGTAGGAAGCCTAGATGGATTGTGTAATTTCCAAAGGGAAGGCTGGTTCCCCTCCATAATTTCACAATTTCCTAGGTGAGCATCACAACCAAAAAAATGGCTAAGTATTGGAGTGTAATCCTGCGGCTGGGAAGAAAACACGTTGACAAGCACGGGCTGGTAAGCCTCTGAAACTCAATTGAAGAATCTGTAATTGGATAGTGCAAGACATGTTGCTAAGGATGGTTGGTGGGGAGGCTCCAAAATGAAGCTAAGGAAAAATTTTGGAGGGTGGTTGTAGCCACTAGAACAGTGAGGTAGGCTACTGATGGTATCGACCTTAGAATTTTCTTTGTTTTCCTCTTCTTCTTTTTTTTATATATATTCTTTTATTTTTCCCTTTTTCTAAGTGGATTTTTTGATGGAAATAGAGGTGTTACACTGAAATTTGTCACCATGACTATCTGCAGTTAGTATGGCTCCATCAACAGTCATATTATCCTCCTTGGCAAGCCTTATACCTCTGCTCTCCATGTCAAACTTCAAAAAGAGAGAAAGTCATTAAAAAACATGTTTATCTCTGGGTACGCAGGTTCTCTCTACCTTGCCTGCGTGTACGCACTCCAAACACACTGTACCTGCGTACTTGTACGCTCTGTAAGCTAAAGGTGGGGTGCGTACCCCTGTAAAGGTCAAAAGGCACGAGTTTCATCTTTAAAAAGTTACTTGTGGTCACTTCTAGAGCCTTCTAGAAGAGTGTTTGACGTGTATTGAG
>APFE030390859.1:35806-72878 GCA_000404065.3 Pinus taeda | reverse complement strand
CTGGTTAAAAAAAAAATTCCAATTTTTAATTTTAATTTAAGGTTGTACAATATCTATAGCATAGCATACTAGGTTATAGTGCCCTTCACCTAATCATCAATGGAAATGTATGTCTATAGCATACTAGGTTATAGTGCCCTTCACCTAATCAATGGAAATGTATGTCTATATAATGGTGGGGTCAGTTGAGGTTACAATGCCTTAATGTTCTTTAGTGTTCTTTGTAGTTTCATTTGTATTTCTTTATCATGTATCACATTCAATTATACATGTACCAATTTCCTTCTTCATTAATTCCCAAAAATAAGAATTCTTCGTCTTTTCATATATTCCTTATTTATTCATTAATTCCCAAAAATAAGAATTCTTCGTCTTTTCATATATTCCTTAAAAGTTAGAGTGACCCAAAGTGGGATAGGAATACAATTCTAGCAACACATACGCATTTAAACAATAGTTTGGCACCAAAAATATATGCCCTTTATATGTCAAGGTATTATACTACCAAATGTAGTTAGTGTAGGTGTTGGGTTCCTCATTTACCTAGTCTATGATTTGAACAACCATATAAGATGTCATGTGCTATTACATTCTCCTTTCCAATCGTGTTGATGATATCATAGTTATAGATTAATGTTGTATTTACCAACTTTTGAATTCCCAAAAATAAGAATTCTTCGTCTTTTCATATATTCCTTAAATAAGAATTCTTCGTCTTTTCATAAATTCCTTAAAAGTTAGAGTGACCCAAAGTTGGACAGGAATACAATTCTAGCAAGACATACGCATTTAAACAATAGTTTGGCACCAAAAATATATGCCCTTTATATGTCAAGGTATTATACTACCAAATGTTGTTAGTGTAGGTGTTGGGTTCCTCATTTACCTAGTCTATGATTTGAATAACCATATAAGATGTCATGTGCTATCACATTCTCCTTTCCAATCGTGTTGATGATATCATAGTTATAGATAATGTTGTATAGATAATGTTGTATTTACCAACTTTTGTTAGTCTAGTTATGAAAAATGATGTTCCAAAAGTACTTCAAATCATGATGGTCTATCTTGGTTTAGGATTTAACATCGTATTGGTATGCAATATTTTCTATTTTTGTTTCTATTTTTCTAGAATGGTGAAATTTTCAATAATGAAAAGTTTTCGGTAACTAGGATCAAAGTGCTAGCTACCCACTATAGATTACTTCATTTGTTTGATGAACTCCTTGTTTCAGACAACTAGTTCTTAGACATATGACTGGATGAATGCATAGCATATATCCTTGGTTGATGATAATGAGTTGGTTGATGATAATGAGTAATTTTTACTTGATATGATGTCATATGACAATGTTTTCATGTTTTACTCTAACTCTTAGATGATGTTGTTCTAGACTCACATTTCTCTAATTCGTGCCTCCACTAATGATTGACTGCGATGAACCTGAAAATTAATTTGATTGTCTAGATTATGATGAATAATACCATTTATTAGTTGAAACATCAATTATTATTAATAATGAATTTGAATAATTGGTAACAATTATTATTAATAATGAATGTGAATAATTGGTAACTATTTGTTGTTGGTAGCATGATTAGTCCTTAATGATATATTTGATATTACATATATAGCTTTTTTTTCCAAAGAAAAGGTATGTAACTTTCATTAAATATATAAAAAAATTACATTCATAACTATTGAAGCATTCGAAGCATTCCTATGGCTGTGATCTGATAACCACCCTATGAGTGACCTCAGTTGAAGATTTGTTAAACAAAAGGTATTACAGACTCATGTACTGGTGTGTGTTATGTGTTATTCAAGCAACAGATCGATCAGATTGCCAATACACAGACATTTAAATGGAAAGACAGCAGAGAAATACAGTAAGCAACACAAAGACACAAACAGTTTTTAATAAGGAGTTCACCCTATTCTCCAGGGCTACGTCTCCGGTCCAGCTTGAGTTCGGTGGCCTTGTTTTATTGTGTCTTACAGCAGAGAAATTACAATACAGGGACTCGATATGAGTTCTCCTGACAACAGATTTTGCTTGGCAAGGTGGTTCTTGGATTCCCCAAGCCACTCGGAGTACACAGACTCTTGTTCCTCCTACCAGCTCTGTGACCTTTGGTCTACAATGGAAAGAGCCAACTGTGATGCTCAATCCAGACATATTCCTCTATGGGAAGGCTTGAATCTTCAAGCTCTCTGGTGTTCGATGCTGCTTGTGGTTAGCTCCATCCTCTGTCTCCTCTGCTTGGCTTTACTGTTCTCTATGTTCAGTCCTCCTCTTTGGGTTCACTATTCACTGTCTTCCTTGGTCACTTGGACTCTTCTCTATCCTCTCCTCTGTTTCTCGACTGTCTTTGTTCATGGTTTTAACAATTCGATCCCTATGCATGTTCGGTTCCTCTCCCGCCTGCACCGATTCACCTTCTGCAGCTGCGCTTGGAGTTCCCTGTTCAGTGTCAGCATGAACGCTCAGGAAGTGACCACATGTCTCCATCTACCTGGTGCCAACATGCTTCGTCAGTTCATTCCTTCGGTTATGTCGTGGATACGTTCTTCCTCCACTATGGCATTCAAATGAATTCCAAATCCTTTCAAATCGTGACTTAATTCCCTGTCAATTCTGCTTCTTTTTTTATTGGGCGCAATCTCAGCCATTTGATTTGGGCTCCTCCAAATCCAATGCCATACACACGTCGAACACGGTTGACTTGCTCAACCGATAACACGTGATCACGGCGGTTTTTCTCTCACCTCCACTGCCACGCGTTGATTGTTGAGTGGGATCACTCTGCTCTCCTCCAAAACCTCTTACCGTTCAAGGGCACCCTGATCAAAACCGCCAGTTTTTCAGAGCATGAGTCTCACCTTTGTCCTTTAGCGCTTTTTGTTTTTCCCCCACGTTCTCCAGCTCCCAACGTGACCGAGTGTTTAAGGTTTTTCCATTATAGACTTGTTTGCCCACCGATGCGTGATTATCAAAATCGCCTCCTTTTCACGATTCGAGGCTCCCAGGGGTTGTTTTGACCTCCTACGTAGTCTCCATGGGCCTCGGTCGATGCGCTTTGACCAAGGTCCTCGTCGTTCCACATCGGCTGCCATGGCCAGTCGTTCAAGGCATTTTTTTATCGGTGTTTTTAGAAATTTCAAGGATTTGTTTCGTCCCGATACAGTCAAGGTTCTTGATAGTCTTTTTTGGATCCAATTCGGATCACAGCCTCCCTACTAAAAAAGCTTTTGGACCACAAAAATTTTGTTTTCCTTCAAGCATCGACTAAGTGAGGAAATTGTTGTCTCACTTGTCCAATCTCAATCCACTTCGCACTGCTTTGCTTCGAACCCTTAAGTCCAATCCTGAGGTATTCCACTTGTCCACTGCGCGTCATCCTTACCTTCCTATCCAGCGTTGTGTCTTCCTACAACTCATTAAGGTATTCAGGTAGCAGGTTGTCAATAGAAGGCAATTGACTCTGCTCTTCAGGGTCCTCAATCATTGAAGGTTCAAACAACCTCAAGCAATCTGCGTTCACAACTGAGTAGATGTGCATGTAAGCTGGTAGATCAAGGAAAAAGGCATTCTCACCAACCTTCTCAAGTATCCTGAAGGGTCCATACTTAATAGGTTTTAGCTTTTTACCTTCACCTTGCATTCTTTCCTTGCTGATATATAGCTAGACTTGGTCTCCAACTTTAAAACTATGCTCCATCCGATGCTTATCATGTCTAGCCTTGTACTTGGCCTGGCTCTTTTCCAGCTGTTCTTGTACTGCCTGGTGGATCTCCTGGATTTGTTCAATGAACCTAGTTGCCTTGTCCACATCACTGTGTTTATAGAAATGGTATCTTTACCAAAGACAAAATCCAAATGAGACATTGGTATGAAACCAAAAGAGGTCTCAAAAGGAGATCTCTATGTAGAAGAGTGTTTAGCTCTATTGTAAGCATGCTGCACATAGCACAAGTGCTCATCCCAAAGCTTAGGATTCTTGCTGCAATATCCTCTTAGCAGCTGGATCACTTTCCTCTTAACTACTTCTGTCTGGCCATCTGTTTGTGGATGAAAAGTTGTGCTTTTCTTTAATTTGGTGCCCATTAGTTCCCACAAACTTGACCAAAACTTCCACACAAATTGGGTGTCTCAATCAGATACAATAGAAGTAGGTAATCCAAAATGAACCCATACATGTTCAAAGAATAATTTTGAAGTTCGTTTAGTTGTAATCTGTTTACTACAAGGTATCAAAATACACATTTTGTTGAACCTATCCACAACAACGTATAGATAATCATGACCTTTCCTAGATTTAGGCAGTCCTCCAATGAAATCCATGGAAATGCTTTCCCAAGGGTGAGAAAGAACTGGCAAGGGAGTGTACAAGACTATTTTTCTATTACTGGGCTTGCTTTTAGCACACATAGCACACCCCTTTACATATCTAGAAATTGTCTCACTCATTTTCGGCCAATAGCAGAACCTTTGCAGTTGTGAAACTGTTTTACTTACCCCAAAGTGACCTGATATCATAGAAGTGTGTGCTTCTCTAATTATATTTGCTCTCTCAATTTGTGGAATGCAGAGTTTCCCACAATGATGTAAGAGTCGGTCCTTCACATGATAGTCCAATTCTTCTACTCTTTTGCCTTGATTCAAAGTTCCACATACATCTTTAAAGTCCATATCCCGGGCATATTGTTCTATGTAGCTTTCATGTAACACAGAATTATGTTTAGGTAGGATAGATGAATTTATAATGGGTCTAGATAACATGTCTACAACCTTGTTATGTATGCCCTTTTTATATCTAATGACTAAATGAAACTGTCGTAGAAACCCCATCCATCTGTAATGTCTTGATTGCTACAATTTAATTTGGGAGTGTAGGTATTGAAGTGGCTGATGATCAATATGTATTACTATTTCTTTTCCCATTAAATAATGTTTCCATTTTTTCACACTCTGAACTAATGCATACAATTCTTTATCATATGTAGGATAGTTAACTACTATAGGATTAAAAGTCTTAGAATGATAAGATATGGGTTTACCGTGTTGTGTCAACACTACTCCCATGGCATAGTCACTGGCATCAGTTTGGATCTCAAATGATCTTTGTAGATCTAGCAGTGCTAATACAGGTGTTGTACTAATCTTTTCTTTCAAGGTGTCGAAGGCTTTTCTGCTATTTGCCTCCCCACTGAAACACCTTGTTCAATCTTGTCAAAGCATGTAAGGGAGCTGCAATTGAGGAAAAATTTGAAATGAACTTACTCCAATATTGTGCTTCTCCTAAGAAGCTTCTCACTTCTATAGCAAACTTGGGTTTGGGCCAGTTCATGATGACTACCACTTTAGAGGGATCTATTTTCAATTCACCTCCCCCTACTATATGACCCAAATAATTTAGAGAGGTTTTGCCAAATTCACATTTGGAGAGTTTAACATAAAGTTTTTCTCTTTTCAAAACATCTAATGTCTGCTTAACATTCTTTAAGTGTTCTTCCCATGTCTTACTAAAAATCAGAATGTCATCCAGATACACAATAACAAAATCATAAAAAAAAGTCTGAGTACATCATTCATTAATCTCATGAAAGTAGCAGGAGCATTAGTTAGGCCAAAAGGCATAACCAACCATTCATACAATCCCTGATTTGTTTTGAAAGAAGTCTTCCATGCATCTTGCTCCGCAACTCTGACATGATAGCATCCACTGTGCAAATCCAGCTTGGTGAAATAAACAGCTTCCTTCAATTGATCTAAAAGGTAATCTATGCGAGGAAGGGGATAATGATTTTTTATTGTTATCTTATTCAATGCTCAGTATTCAATGAACCTTCTCCATGAGCCATCTTTCTTTTTCACCAAAACGATTGGTGATCCACATGGTGATGTGCTAGGCCTAATGAATCCTTTCTCAAGCAACTCCTAGACCTGCTTCTTGATTTCAACATTCTCTAAAGTAGACAACCTGTACATCCCAATGTTAGGAAAAGGAACATCTTGCTACAAAGTAATATCATGTACCATTCCCTTTTTGGGTGGCAGACCTTTAGGTTCTTGAAATAAGATATCATACTCTGAAACAATATTTTCTATGTCAGTTTGTTGATCAGCATTACAGCCCTCAAATATATTGGTTTTATCAGGGGTCTTTTTCTTTACAACCATCAATAAGAATTGTTTGTATGAATTTATCATTCTTTTCATATGCCCTAAGTTTATGAGAGTATAATTATTCTTGAGCTTATGAGCTCTTACTAAGTATTCGATTTCATCTTTAACAAGTAGATACTTATTCTCAGCTCTATAGAAAATAGCCTTTCTATCATACAAGTAAGGACTTCCTAAAATAATTCCACATATATCCAAAGGAATTATATCTAACTCAACCTCATCTCAAATGTTGACCCAAAAGAAAACTTGAGTTTGCACTGTCTAGTCACTTGTAGTTGTGCTTTATCATTCAACCAACCTAATGGGTATGGTTTCTTATGAGGTGTAGTTGCTAATCCCAATTTCTTTACAATTGCTTCAAAAATTAGATTTACTTGTGAGCCGCTATTAAACAAATTATCAATCTTTTGATTTTTGGAAACAACTCGAATATGGAAAAGCTCATGTATTTTTCTCTCATGTTCTTCATCAATAACAAATTGAGCAGAATTACTAGTAGATGCTTCAGAATTCTTACCTTTTATACCTGTAGCTGCAATGATTGTTTCATCTCCCGAGTCTGACTCCAAAACTCTCTGAATAGCTGCAACAGTCTTCTTCTTCTTGCCCTCGAACTTCTTAGGTCTCAGCTCTGGATGCAAAATCCAACAATGCTCATCATCATGCCCCTCCTTTTTATAGTGAATGCATGAAGCTTTGCATTTTTGTGCATTAGCCTTCCTTGCTTTCCACTTTTGCTTTCCTTTCTCCTTGCTTTTGCTTACAGTGGGTTGGGATGGTCCCCAAACTTCTGGATCCCAATTCTTTCCTCTAGCTTCTAGATGAGTAGCTTGTACAGATACTTCATCTATACTAGTGGGATTAAACATGAGGATGGTATGCCTCATGTAGCTATGTAGACCACCAATGTACTTCAAAAGAGTCTATGGTGACTCTAATAAGATACCCAACACCAATGCTTTCTTTCTAAATTCTTGAGTATACCCTTGTACACTTTTCCCTTTCATCTGCTGAAGAGTTTTCCAACTCATCATGGCTTGTTGCATGTAGGCAAATGGATAGAACTACTTTTTTATTGCAGCAACAAATTCACTCCAGACATAGATGGTCTTACCATGTCTTTTCATATCATCTTAGGTTCTACCTTCCCACCAAACTAAGGCACTGCCTCCTAGGCGTAGGCTTGCCAGCTGAATCTTACTCTTGTCTGAGTCTATAATCTGTACTCTGCAATACACATCAATTTGTCTAATCCAATTGTCCAACTTTTCAGCATTCAACTCTCCATCATATATAGGCAAATCAAATTTGACATCCAGTTTAATCAAGGATGCTTTCTTATTATGCACAGGGCTATTAGGAGGTGTAGGAAAGCTTTCTTCTTTCCCCTTTCCTTTTGAGTGGTCATGGGAATGAGATTCATCTTCTTCTTTATCTTGTTTAGAGCCTAACAAATCCTCATCCTTATGCTTTCTAAAGTCCCTATACATTTCTTCTACCATAGACTTTATAGCTAGGAAACTTTCTATGAATTGAGGGTCTAGCTCTATAGAACCTTCTTCTGACATTATCTTTCAAGAATAGACTCTCCCAATTTCAGGATTAGTTTCCATCAACTCTCCTTCTCCTAATTTGAGCTTTGATCTAGTGAGCATTCACAGCTAAACCAACACAAGCTTGTCTAACCTTACAGCCTAAAGATCTGATACCACTTGATCTAATAATCACCCTATGAGTGACCTCAGTTGAAGATTTGTTAAACAAAAGGTATTACAGACTCAAGTGTTGGTGTGTGTTCTATGTTATTCAAGCAACAAATCGATCAGATTGCCAATACACAGACATTTAAATGGAAAGACAACAGAGAAATACAGTAAGTAACACAAATATACAAACAGTTTTTAATAAGGAGTTCACCCTATTCTCCAGGGCTACGTCTCCAGTCCAGCTTCAGTGGTGGCCTTATTTTATTGTGTCTTACAGCAGAGAAATTACAATACAGGGACTTAATATGAGTTCTCCTGACAGCATAATTTTCTTGGCAGGGTGATTCTTGGATTCCCCAAGCCACTCGGAGTACACAGACTCTTTTTCTTCCTACCAGCTCTCTGACCTTTGGTCTACAGTGGAAAGAGCCAGTTGTGATGCTCAATCTAGATAGATTCCATTATGGGAAGGCTTGAATCTTCAAGCTCTCTACTGCTCGATGCTGCCTGTGGTCAGCTTAGCCCTCTGTCTCCTCTTCTTGGCTTTACTATTCTCTGTGTTTAGTCCTCCTCTCTGGGTTCACTGTTCATTGTCTCTCTTGGTCGCTTGGACTCTTCTCTATCCTGTCCTCTTTTTTTCAACTATCTCTGTTCATGGTTTTAACCATTCGATCCCTATGCTTGTTTGGTTCCTCTCCTACCTACGTCGATTCACCTTTTGCAGTTGTGCTTGGAGTTCCCTGTTCGGCGTCAGCATGAATGCTTAGGAAGTGGCCACGTGTCTCCATCTAACTAGTGCTAGCATGCTTCGTTGGTTCATTCCTTCGGTTATGTCGTGGATAAATTCTTTCTCCATCGTGGCAGTCAAACAGATTCCAAATCCTTTTAAATCACGGCTTAATTCCCCGTCGATTCCACTTCTTTCTTTATCGGCGCAATCTTAGCCATCTAATATGGGTTCCTCCAGATCCAACCCCATATGCACATCAAGCGTGGCTGACTTGCTCAACCGATAGCGCGTGAGCGCGCGATCACAGTGGTTTTTCTCTCACCTCCGCTGCCACGCGTCGATCGCTGAGTGGGATCGCTCCTCTCTCCTCCAAAACCTCTTACCGTTCAAGGGCACCCCGATCAAAACAACTGGTTTTCTAGAGCGTGGGTCCCTCCTTTTTCCTTTAGTGCTTTTTGTTTTTCCGCCTGTGGTTCTCTGGCTCCCAACATGACCGAGTGCTTAAGGCTTTTCCATTTTGACCTTGTTTGCCCAGCGATGCATGATCATGCATCAAAATCGCCTCCTTTTCCCGATCCGAGGCTCCCAGGGGCTGTTTTGACCTCCTGCGCAGTCTCCATCGGCCTCGGTTAGCATGCTTTGACCAAGGTCCTTGTCGTTCCATGTCGGCTGCCATGGCCACTGGTTCAAGGCATTTTTTTATCGCTGTTTTGGAAATTTCAAGGATTTGTTTCATCCCAATACAGTCAAGGTTCTTGACAGTCTTTTGTGGATCCGATTCAGATCAGGCTGTTTCCCAAAAAAATATATCAAATCAGCTGTGTTCATAGAATTATTAATTTTGTTTATAGTCATTACCTAATCTCAAAAATATATGTGTCACATACACCTCGTTTGTTTTTAGAAAAACTACACACATAGTAATGTGCCCAAAAGTTTATTTTGACCCCCTGTGGGCTTGATTTCAATTGATACAATTACAAGATCCACAATGCAAATCTCATATAGATTATGCCTCAATTGAGAGAGAAGACATCAGCCTAAACGCTTTCGAACATGTGGAAAGAAGTGTCAAAAATTGAAGTAGTAATATGTGTAGACTTGAGAGAGAGTATTATTTGGTTGTGCCACCTACATACTCATACATGAGGGTCAAACACAAATTATTGTTTATTTCGTTCTCAAGGTGAGAGGTCCCCCCTTACCCCACCCCTCTCCGAATCTTATGGAAGTGGGGGTTAAGTTCCTTTGGAACACCCTTAGCATCCCCGATATAGCTTTGGACAAAGCCTAGATGGGCTACGACTCCACTCTCTTCCTTAGGTTTTAGACTGCATCTAATCAACTTTGCACCCTCAAGGCTAAGCGGAAGTTGTTTTCTCTTCCCAAACAGATTTTATTGGATGAGGACCTCACTCAAGCACATGTTGTGAAACTTAAAAAATGTAGAGAGCATGTTATGGAAGCACGACAGGTAGGGGAATGGGAAGTAATTAGGAATCTTTGGGCAGTAATTCAACACTCTTTCCCACCTAGGTGGGAACCCTGAACTAGATGTTCCAAATGATAGTCCCGCTTGGGGAGGCGGTAGGGTACAAGCATTTCTATCTATTGTTGGAATGGAAATGGATCTTTCTGGTCTTGTCAGGACTCTTGTATGATGCTCTCAAATCAACGGGAATACTCATCATGACCGAGACTCATGCAAGCCCTGTTTGACCCCTTCCAGATATTGCAGGTTACCATTGGATCTCATTTTGCAGGCAGGAGACGAAGAACTTAGGAGGGGTCAATGGATTAGATGGAGTTGCTTGTTTGGCTAGTGACTCTCTCAAGAACAGTGTATCTTTGGTAGCCAAGGATGATTTTTCCAGGTTTATGTGGATTTAGATTAGCATCAGAGTCCCTCCCCTGATGGACATCTACATTGCAGTTTGTTACTTCCCGTAGCCTCTTCAACATTTGTTGTCCATAATGGCTCAAATGGGGACCCCTTTATAGAGTTGTACACCAACATCACCCGGTACTATGTCGTTGGGGAAGTCATCCTCTTAGGTGACTTCAATGCTCGCACTAGAGATCTCTAGATCCCTCTCCACGACTGATAAAAGGATGTGTTTTGTACACACGAGATAGATCCAAATTCAGTAGGGCTTCATTAGATGTTAGATGATGCTTTAGGGCCAATTATAGTTTATGGTAAGCATCTATTGCAATTGGCGAAATCTTAGGAGTTGTTGATTCTAAATGGTCTCCCCTATTTCCCAAACTCTCTCTTTTTCACATGCTGATGATATTGTGGGGGTGTGAGTGTAGTTTATTATGTACTCTCTAGCCATAACTTTCTCCCTTTTATTCGTCATTTCTCATTCTCCCCCATCTCCCTTGCAGATAATGCTCTTATTTCCTTCTCTGTCTAGTTTGACCCTCCCCTTGGGGCCCACCCCAAACTATCTACTGATTTGACAAAGGACTCCTTGGCATCTTTTCCTCTACCCTACGGAAGATGATCCCATCAAAAACCCAGTTTTCCTTGCTTGATTCTGCTTCTAATAAATACAACTATTGTATAGCTACCATTTGGGAAGCAACACAAATCCTTCCCCCACTCCACTCGTTCGACTTCCATCTCCCCTAAAGTTGGATCTTGCCCCATAAACAAATGGTACGATGATGAATGCAGGACTTTACATCGAGAACTTCAATATGCTTTCACCCATTCTCAACCCTTCTACTCTAACCTCAAAGCTTCTTATCTTCGTCTCCTTTGTCATAAGAAGTGACTCTTTGTCTCCCATAGAAGACGAGAACTTTCTGCTCTCCTTGTCCACTCCCCTAAAAAATTATGCCATACCATCCTTCCCCGACGTTCATCTCTTCCACCTCACTCCGACCTTGCATCCATGTTCTCTCGCACTTCCAACCTTTATGATATTCTCGGGCAGGCCCAAATTCATGTTACCTTCCCACCCTCTTCCTCTTATCTATTCTTAGACAGAGATATTAAAGAGCCCATTTGGGTGATGAAAAACAACAAAGCAGTTGATGAAGAAGGCTACGAAGCAGAGTTCTTTAAGTACAATTTCCATGCTTTGGTTAGCTACTTGGCTCATCTCTTCAACCATGTAGTCTGTGAAGGTTTTCCACTGACATGGACACACCATATCATCCATCTAATACACAAATCAAGTTCCAACTCAAATCCAATAACTATAGAATGATCATGGTGGGTCACACATTTATGAAGTTGTATGCTATTATTCTACATAGGAAGCTCTCCAGTGAACTTGAGCATAGACAACTAAGAGCTAGGGAACAAGCAGGTTTTTGATCGGCTCATCAGACCATTGACCACATCTTCACCCTTCGTGTTGTGATTGAGGAGGCACGACAATGCTCTTCGAAAGTCTACTGTTGTTTCATATTTTTTCGAAAATATTTTGATTCTATTCCGAGGGAGGCCTTGCTCCAGAGACTCAGACATATTGGCATCTCTACAACCCTATTGACCACTATTATGTGCCTATATGAGTCTGATCTTGGTCATCTTCATGCATCCCATGGAATGTTTGATTTCATTCAAAGCACTATTGGGGTTAAACAGGGTTGTCCACTATCCCCTACCCTATTTGGGACCTATATTGGCGAGTTGGAAGCATTACTACATGAGATGATACAGGACATTGATGGTTGCCTCCTTCACTAGGTTTTGATACTTATTCTATGCTTTACTAATGACGTCGTCCTCCTCTCCTCATCCCTAGAAGGATTACAAAGGTAGCTGGATGCCTTAGCTCTATTTTGTGATTATCAACAGTTGACAGTTAACCTGGGTAAAACCAAGGTTATGTCCTTCAATGGGGCAAAGAAAAACTCATACCTTCACTTTCTATTCAGAGGGGAGGAGACTGATATCACCGACACATATACTTACTTGTGGGTGCAATTCTCAGGTCCCCACTTCAGTTTGCGACCAACAATTCAACCTCAGATCAACAAAGGATATGGATCCTTAGCCCTCCTTGAGAGAGGATGCTTTCGACATCACTTCCACGACATCTCGTCCAAGATGAGAGAGTCTAGATTCTTCTTCTCCACCGCATCATTAGGTGCAAACTGACAATGTTGTAGCACATCATCCTTGCAGAGTTTGGAGCTCAGCCCATTCAGCTTGAGACGGTCTTCAGATTGGTTTCATTCTTCCATCGTGTCCAGGGCTTGGTAGACTCAATAAAGAGTAGGGATCGATATCCTTACTTGGCATATTGTTCTTTTGAGACTGTTTCCTATTCTACTCCCTCAGGCTGAGCCAAATGTTGGTTTATAAGAGTTTCAAATCTCTTAGAGTAGTGGGAATTTAGTTGGATTGTCAAAATCCTTTCTGATATTCCTTAGATGCTCCTCGTCACCTTTTACCTACTAGATAAGAGCTAAACAAGATCATCAGTGAGTACATCTACAGGCAGTTTGTCCAGGTCACCTTGGTCAAACCTTCAAGAGGGTTGTGCCCAAAGATGGCCTTCTATGCTGAGTACTTCTTGGATTTGATAGATGGGCTCATCATTCGACCCTAGTATATGTTTCACCTCTAGATGCATGCTCTTTGCATTGCTCTAGACCAGTTTAGATAGGCTTTCATAGACTTCAGGTAGAGATGGACCACTAGGGGGATAAACTAGATAGACTCTGCCATGTATGTCATTTACTGGAAGTGGAGACCAAGGTGCGCTTCTTTCTTGGATGCCCTATCTACTACGAGATTAGATGAAGGTTTCATTGCTTGTTTAGAGATTCTTGGACCCTCACCGACTTTTTCAGGTATCCCGACCAGAGAAGTTTGGCCCTATATATGTAGGAAGCTCCTAGGTTCTGAGAAATATTCTTCAGCCTCCCATTAGACCAAGCCCCACAAAGAGGATCATGACATTTTTTAGCCCTATCTACTACGAGATCAGATGAAGGTTTCATTGCTTGTTCAGAGATTCTTGGACCCTCACTGACTTTTTCAGGTATCTCGACCAGAGAAGTTTGGCCCTATATATGTAGGAAGCTCCTAGGTTCTGAGATATATTCTTCAGCCTCCCATTAGACCAAGCCCCACAAAGAGGATCATGACATTTTTTAGGGTACTACCTTCAAACAGGGGAACCAAGAGACCGATTGAAACTAGTACGTGTCCAGACTCCAGATCAGTGAGGATCCATGGCACCTCACCCTACCACACGAGATCTCAGTAGTAGTTCAATCTCAAATCCATTCCTAGGAGATGGACTAGGTCCTCTAGCATTCAACAGTGTGTGAACACCCCTAAGAAACAATTTAGTGGATAGTCTGTACTTTTCATCAACTCTTCATCGAGCCAACAAACTTTGTTGAATTTCTTCAGTGTTATTCATTCAGCCTCATATGTTAGGAGAGATGGGTCTGATCCTTAGACCTATTAGCTCCTGGATCTTCCTCTCTAGGGCCAGATGTTGATTTACTTAATGCATTGTATCTTTTATAGGAGACCATTTGGTTCTCCCTTTTTGTATATAGGTAAATGTACTCAACAGTCCCTTTGACCTACTTTGGTGTCATTAGTTGGAAAAAAAATATAATTATATTTATTATATTTCTCTATATTCAAATACTTTGAATGTGCATCAACTCATATCCAATCCTTTTTTTGGATAACCTATCTTCTTTCTTTTCTTTTTCCTATAAATATAACCAAAAGACATAAAAGATAACTGAGAGACTTTTCTTTGTAACTTGTCCATGAGAAGATGCGGTGTAAAATATTGAAACTTTATTTTCTTGTTCATGCAATATATGACCATCTGAGGGTGTCCATAAATGTGTAGAGAGTATACATTTTGTGATATGGTTAAAAAGATGACAGTGTAGAGAGTAGACATTTTGTGATATGGTTAAAAAGATGATAGTGTAGAGAGTAAATAATTTAGCCATGTTGTTTGAGGTAACACCTCTATTTGAAGAGAAGGAAAGGGAATGGGAATGAGAGACATGAATAATCCCCCAACACTACCAATAGTAGGGGATACTTGGATAACACCATAAAAGAAATCCCATGCATAGTCAATTTGGATTTCCATGTGAGTCAATTTAGAGGAAGAACAGGAAGGAAACATATGAGAGATGGAAACACTTTGGGATGAAACTTTGATGGGCTTAGAAGAAGAATCATCAAAGATGGTAGAGTTGTACTCAAGCCATATTCCCCAGTTAATACATAAGGGAATACCCTTTAGATTATCAAGTAGAGGACTATACATCCAAATAATTAAGAAACTTGATATGTTGTCTTCCTTCAAATCCTTTGCTTGTGGGAAAGAGAATTTTACTTCATTCTAAACCTGGTTTTAAAGAGACAACTAGTAAATATGTGGGGGGTTATTTGCAGTTATGATTTGCATAGCATCCATATGTTGGGTCCCTAAAAATAACATCTTTGAAGAGTGTACCAGGTTCGAACCTTACCTTTTAACATAAGCTGCATAAGCATAATTAATTTAAGGGCACAATTTAGTTTCCAAAGAAGCCCCCCCGCCCACCATCGAGGATTCTCCATTTATAGAATTTGGGATAAATATCTAATTTTTGGTGCATATCTCCCATGTAGGATTTTGGTTTAAATGAGTTGGTCATCATTATCTGATAAAAAAATATTAGAGAGTTTTCTAACCCTGAAATAGTGATCCTTGGCTAAAGCTTCCTCTCCCTGAAGTTGTAGAACAACAATAAATAGCTAGGAATAACACGAAAAATCCTTATTTAAGGTGAATAGATTTTTCTCACTAGAAAATTTATTAAGGAATCAAGAAGATTGTACTAATGGACACTACCTATCCATGGATCCTCCCCAAATAAGATTTTGTATCCATTTCCCATTTTCTAGCATAAAATATTTCCTATAATGTCAAAGGCCTTGAGAATTGGTTTCCAAGCAATGGAAGAATCTCTGTGTGTTTTTAAAGTAGTGTAAATCCATTCCAAAGTAGATAAAGGATGAATGCATTTTTGTGCCATTAAGGAAGCCCATAAACCATATCCTTGAATAAAATGAAAAACACCTTTTGCTGTTAGGGCATGCACAAGTTTTGGAAGTTGTTTTATTTCCCAGCCTCCCATATATTTTCGAAGAGAGATGGAATTCTGGGCTATGAGGGAAAAGGTCATTTTTCCTGCTTCTTGTACCAGAGAAATATGGTGAATAGTTGTTGGATCATGCCTAAGATCCCCATAGGAATCCATCTCATAGATTCCCATAAAATTTTCATTTCTTTAATAACATACTTAAAAAGAACTAGATGGCCATCTTGAGATAGCCATTAGTTCCTCTATATTCTTATTTGTTTTCTATTTTTTCCAAAAGCCATGCCCAATCATGAATATGATAATTACAAGGTTTAAGTAAGAATACTATATATTTGACCCCTTGATCAATGTCCTTTTTTGGAACATAAAGGATGTTTTCAATAGAGGAAAGGTCATTTTCCATCATATCCCAACAAAAGAGGGGGGACCTTTTCCTATTGATTTGCATACTATCCTTGAATGAAAATATCCAATAGAGATGAAAGGTGAATTAAATGATGTTGCTTCCCATTTGAGAAAATGAGGATGTCATCCAAGAAAAAGAGATGAGCCAAAGGGAATTCTGAGATATGGAGATACCTTTGAAGTTCCTAGAGTGAACAACAAATGATATCATCCTATTGAGGCCTTTTGCAATGAGGAGGAAGAGAAGGGGGGAGAGAGGGCACCCTTGGTGAAGACTGTTCTTAGCATTGAAAAATGGGGACGAAACCCCATTGGTAAGAACAACAAAAGATAGGGAAACGATGTAATCAGGACCCAAGAAACAAAGGTGAAGTAGAACCTGAGCAAGAGGAGGTGAATATATTGCTAGTTTACTTGATCAAATGATTTTGAGAGATAAAATTCAAGAAAAAGGGTTTTTTTCTAGAGAGATTAATGCAGTGGAGAGCTTCCTAAGCTAGACCATTAGCTTCATGAA
The DNA here is from genome assembly GCA_000404065.3 of Pinus taeda. NCBI lineage: Eukaryota > Viridiplantae > Streptophyta > Pinopsida > Pinales > Pinaceae > Pinus > Pinus taeda. Next base: position 56,228 of record APFE030390859.1, on the reverse strand, counting down.
TCTAACTATCTAAATGAAAGCCATTTTTTTCGAAGGAAATATGACTAGAAATAATATCCTTCAAGTATAATGCTATGATTTTAGCGATAACATTGTAGATAGAATTACATAGAGAGATAGGTCGAAAGTGATCAAACGAGACATGGCTATCAGTTTTGGGGATAAGATCAAGGAAAGTGGAGTTGAAAGGGTCCAACATCTTTCCAAATGCAGGAGAATACTTGAAAATATAGAGAAGATCATATCCTAAAAAACCCTAGAATTTGATATAAAATACTATCAGAAGACCATGTGGTATAGGACTATTTTCCTTCTAGAAGCTATGAAGGACATTGTCCAACTCTTTCTTGGAGATCTATTCTATAAGAATTTCATTGTCCTCCTACTCCACAAAATGAGGGAAATGTATGGCTACTTAAATAACCTACTCAATAGTGATTCTCTTTTCTAGTGGAAAATGTTTCTAAAATAAGAGACTCAATCTTTAGTTATATCATAAAACAAGGTGGGAAAAGCACAAGAATGCCTTATAATACCCCATATAGTGTTTATAGTATTTTTGTTATTTTCACTTTGTGGCATAACTTGGTAATATCATCGCCTATTAGAGTCAAAGGGATTAGTTGTTTAAGCACCATTCCTTTTTTTATAATAAGGATCTCCTTCCTAGATTTATTGAGAGAAAATATTTGGTCATGTAGATTAGTCAGAGTGTCAAGAGAGGAGAGTTAATTACATGGAGATTGAATATTTGATTCGATATCAAATAAAGTTTTTTGGGATTCCTTCATTTTTTTCCAACCCAATCCCCAATGATTCCTTCGGCTCTTTATGGATTTATATGGAATTGGAGGGAAGGGGAGTCAAAAGAGTCAAGGCAGTGGTGGAAAAAATCATATTTTAGTAGAGATGAGTAACGGGGATCTTCCAGCTAGGCAGGGTTTATATTTAAAAGGGCTATGATATTTTTCAAGAGAAATGTCCAAATCCAAGAAAATAGGCATATGATATGATCTTCCATTCATATCTAACCATTTCTTGATTTTAAGATGATAACATAGCCAGAACTTTGGTATAAGAAATTTTCCAAACCTTTTAGCAATTCCAGTTAATCCTGAGTAGTTATTCAACTAGGTAGGTGAGAGATTTGATGAAAGGATGTTACAAAGGTTGAGGTAATAGAGGAGGGAGATGATAAAATTATATATAGGATCAGTTCTTGTGGAAGACCCTTAGAATTCAAAGTTTCATAGAGTAAAATTTATATCCCCTCCTAGAATAACCAAATTTCAACTAAAGGCAAGAACACAAGAAACAATGGACCCAAAATCATGAATGCCTATATATTGACCATAGACATTTATAAACTAGAAATATGTATTGAGTTCAGTAGAAGTAAGGTCTACAACAAGTAGAGACTTGGAATATCAGGCTAAATTAAATCATACAAGTTTTGGATTCATCTTGTAATTAATCCACTTGATAGACCCATTGCATCAATGGTCAAAATTCTTATATTAGGAGTATAGAATATACAATGTCAATGTCCTTTCCACCATTTAGAATGGTTTCTTAGAGGAAGAGGACTTGAGGAAGGTAGTGATCAAAGACTCTTTTGAATGCCAGTTTTTTTGAGGGGCTTACTAGACCACTACAAATAAAGGAGAGAAATTTCACGTGGAACCAAATGGAGGCCAAAACCTCTAAGCACCCTTTTAATGGAGTGTTGTTTCCCAACTTGAATTTCATAATGTCCATTACACTATGTTTTAGAGTGGTGATATTTATGATCTCTAGTCGATGAAGGCGCAGACAGGTCTTCGATGAGCCTATCCATCAACCAAAATCCAAAGGGGGAGGAATAGTTCCAATGATAGGGAAGGAAAGGAACACAAATTGTATCTAGGGAGAGAGGGGAGTAGGGATAGTGGGGGTGATCAAGTTCCATGGGAGTGGATCTCAGAGATGTGGCTCAAATGAGTAAAAGGGAGGGTAAAAAAGGTGGAGGCGAGGGATGAGAGAAAATATGGAAGGGGGAAAGGTCGAGGAGAGACCCAAAAGAGAATAAGGGGAACAAGTAGGGGAGTAGAGATTAAAAACTCCAATGAACGAGAAGAAATATAAAAACCATCATCAACAAAATTTGTGGGGGAAGAGAGATCCATACCTCGGATGAGAGAAGTATTCAAAGAAGAAATAAGTGCTCTCGAGACTGAAGTTACCACAGACTCCTTTGCCTTCAAGTCCTAAACCTTGGGATAATTTGGAGAAGAAAAGAGTTGAAAAAATTGTAAGCATTCAGTAGGGCGCATGTTTACCAGAGATAGAGAGGGATGATTATCTTCCTTGTTGACCATATGAGAATCCTTAGGAGACATTTCTGGCAATGGAGGTAAGGTGTTTGAGTAGAATTTATTCTTCTAGATCCATTTTCTCCTAGATCCCTTTCTAGTTTCACAACCCTACTTAAATATCCATAGGTATGGCATTGAGAGAACTTAAACAAAATGCCCTCATAATCAATGTTCTTCCTATGTGTTATTTAACATTTATTGATAGTGATGATCTCCAAAATCCCCAAAGCTAGATTCAAAGCAACTAATATGCGAGAAATTTCCATGTTGCATGTGTGCTCAAATAAATCAACTTCATAAAAGAACCTAGTTAGTTTCCAATCTCCAAAAAAACACTTTCGAACCAAAATGTTGGGGGAAGGGCTAGTAAATGAACCTGAATGGGCACCAGATCGATCTTTTCCACCCTTGTATCAAAGATAACTATCCATTTCTTTAATATGAGAGCTTGACTATCCCATGACCCTTGATATGCCAGTATTTGCCACGCATCTTTTGTGCTAGAAATTTTCCAACTACTGGGCCTCACAATTGTCATGAGGCCCTTATCATATTCCTCAGTGTTAACATTGTTTTTTTGTATTTTTCTTATATTTATGATACATTAACCTACATAACATAGGTTTTATAAGGAATTAATTTACTTTAAATATTTTTCCTTTTTGATAAATTATTTTGATTGCAAAAGTGCCATTCAATCACGGTTGAATCTTTAATACGAATAGGGGTTTTGTGAAAAATAACATTCGATGTTGTTTCTTGAGTTTTTCATGGGAAAATTGGGATAGGGAGATGTTATCTCAACCAACTATACCATATCAAGTGACGTCAATTCTTATCTGAGTAAATCTATTAGGGACAAAGCCCTTAGTTTTCTCATTTAGGTGATATTAAGACTTTTTGTAACTAAAAATGAGCATCCTCAGAATCTTTAGATTCTTAGGATGTCTCTTTCCTAAATATTTACTATTTTATCTCCCTTGGATGTGGTATATAGATGGGGACTTGTGTCCAGAAAGAGATACTTTTTGTAATGTTTTCATACACTTGATAGGCTTGCTGAAAGTGCTAAATGTAATTTTTCTTTCATTATATAATCCAAGTTTATGTTGATCAGAGTTAATTTACTGTTTTGATTTATTCTATATGGAAATATGACTCCATTAGTTCAAGCTTACTCCTAGATGAGGTGTTGTCTTCATTTGTATCACTAGATTAACATTTTATCTCTTTATGTCTAATCATCTATTAGTTAGACTAATTACAAGTCATGTGCTTTATTTTGAGTAGGGATAATATTGGTGGTCGTAATATTGATTTGTAGGGATTTCCATTTAAATAGTAGATTTATAATTGTTTTTTCTTTATTGATGTTCCCTAAAGGTTATCTCTAGATCGTTAATGATTTCTCATTATTTAACTTCTTTTCCTGCAATTTGTTCTTTTCTATTTCACAAAGTATAGTTTTCCAACGTTGATGCTTCAATTATGTGATTGTTATTTCTTAAGGAAAATATTAGCATTCAATAGCTTTATTATTGTTTCTTGTGAAGAGTAATTAGAATTTGATATTTTTGAATGGTTTCTAGATGATATAATTTATATGAAAGATAGATCTTTTGAATGCATATTTCAAGTATGGAATTGATTCTTTTGTCAAATTTAATTTGCTTGCTGCTAAAGAATTAGTTAGTGTTAGTTTCAACACCATCTCTTGCATATGCTTTGTATAAAAGATTTAAATAACTAGATGAAACCTTAGGTTGACAATTTAATACATGGTAGTTAGTTTCTTCTTTAAAAAAAGTAATTGTCCCAACATTTTGGCGATGTTATTGGGGAGGTTCTCAAAAGAGAGTGCTATTATATTTAGTTGCACACTTGATTCTTTGAGGGGTGGATATTGAAGATGAAAGGTTAGAACCTATGCACCCGCCCTAGTAAAATGAAACTCGTGCTAGTTACTGCCCTCATTTGACATATTCAGGCTATTAGTATGCATGGCTAGGAAAGCAATTAGAGGTAGGAACTAGGTAGAAATAGATCAAAAATATGCTTCAAAAGGTATCAGGAGTCAGGGTTAAGTTGGCCTTGGGAGAGTGACCTTTATAAAAGAAATCATTTGCACGGCATAATATCAGGCCTCCGTAGGCCAATAAATAGTTTCTGGGAAAGGTTCTACTATTATTTCCCCTCCAAGAGAAGAATCTTTTGTTGTGGCTAATGTTGAGATTCACGACAAAATCGTAGGATCTAAGAAAATATTTCAAGATTTACCAAGTCATCATATTGTTCGTTTTAGCAAGAGTAAGGGCCACGCTTGAAATTTAAATTAAGGAAGAGGTGAGATGAGTGATCCACATCCTCAACCTCCTGCAACACCCATTGTGAGATTAGGAATCAAAATTCCTAATTTGAGTAGTGCTATAAGACCTAAACAAGGTTCAGGGTCTCATGAGCATACCAACCTTTTTTAGTTAATACCTTCTATATTTGGGATTCCTAAAGCTTACTAGTAGATTTTTAACCAAATGGAAGGGTAAGTATGAGTTACACAAACTTCAATCATATAATTCCATATCATTGCTCTACAAGCCAATGCACCCATGAAGGCTATTCTATTTCAAAATCTCCCAATTTTTCATTAGATGGCTTCTGAATATACAAGCACATTATTATCTGAATTCAATGTTCTATGTTGGGAATATGATTAAACTACTAAGCCCTAGAAACTAAATTTATTTCCTTCCACTCTAAAGGGAGCATAACTATGTGGGTTCATGTGATCAGGGGGAAGTACCATCAACTCATAGGACCAGATGAAACAAAATTTCCTTACTAAATATCAAGATTATTGATGATCCAGAGACTTAAAGGTGTTAACACTCAAAATTATCCCTAGAAGTTATCAGAAGAAGGAAGCATTTGAGGTAACCACAAGCCAATATTTTAGGCTTAGGCTCTAGCCAACCTAAGTCCAGAGAGGGCTCTCTCCATGTAATTTAGCTTTGCTTTTATGAGATTTCAGGCTAGTTCTTAGTGTTCATGGGGTTTTGGTTTTGAATTGAATGTTGGGTGGTGGAATTCTTGGAGTAGATGGATAGAGCTAGGTCTTCAAGCCATTGGGCTATGGAGTCAACAAATGGATAGCATAACTGGACCAGATCATTAAAGGGAATGTTCACAGGGCAGGCTAGCAAAGCAACATGCAAATCTTTAGCCCTAATGGGTGAAGTAATTCTAACCAGGGTGAAAGGGCACTTAAGAATCCTTAGACCGGGATTCGAATGAAGAATAGAGGATGATCATGAACAAAGGGCAATTAAGAACCCTTTGCTATAGGTTAGAGGAAAAACTACAGAAGCTGAGGAGCAATTAAGAATTCTCTAGCTAAGATAGTTTAGGAGAAAACATTAAGAATGTAAAGTAGTCAAGGCAGCGTGCATTCTAGCAATTTCTAAAACATCATTCCTTGCTATACATTTAGATTGTAGAAATTTATACAAAAGATTATGGAAAAAACTTAAGGAAAAACAACATTGAACATAGGAGAATACTTATTTGTATTTCACTTTACACAAGAATCCTGCAAAATATTTGATCTTTATTCCTTGATCCAGCAAGCCAATCCATTCATTGATACAATAGAACTTTGATTTGACTTAAAAAGTCTATAGAAATGTCTTGGAATCCACCCTACATACTTCAAAATGTGAAGTATTTATACAAAAATATTTACAAAAGATATCAAAACAACTTGAGACTTAATCTAGGGAATAAAAATATCTTCTTCCATGAAGATAGAGACAGATGTTAAACTGCTTCATGTTGTCCCTTTTATTGTGGTGTCACTGGTTGTTTCAGTTAAGTTGGAGCCCTTTAATTTGGCTAATATTTGTAGCATTTCTATGCTGAAATCTTCTTTACTTTTATCTTTCAACTGATAGTCTTTGACCCTGCTTCACCTGCCTACCTTCATTTACTGTGCAGTAACCTTCAAATGGAAATTTATTACAGTAAATTAGTCATGTATTGCCACCATTCTGCATTAGGCAGTTTTACATTCATCATCCTTCTGTAGATTTCATTGGCCTCTGTGTACTTTGCGAAATTTGGCTTATTGAGGAACAAGTGTTTCACCTCATGCTCTAGGAAAAACAAATTTTCAAATGTATCATATAACGCTTTACCTGTTGGCAAAGCTTTAATAGCTAAAGAGTTGGCTTATTCCTTGTCCAACTTCCTAAGTCTATCACTATTGTCCAGTTGAGGCATGAGTTTGTCATTTATGACCATAGGACTGGGAAGACCCTTCTCCCTGAAAATCTAAAACTTAGCCATGAATCTGTTAATGGCTACCTGCATGTTATGCCACTTCTCTTCTAGGTTAAGCATAAGGTTTCTTTTGGAAAGAACCTTCCTAATCTCCAAAATGGCCTCGGTCCTATCTTCCATGTTAAGCTCATGGAGCTCATATCTATTCTTGTTGCTTAAGAAGTGAATGCGTTGATTGGCATCCTCTGGTTTATTCCCGAGTTCTTCCCTTACTTTTTGGATAGCTTCAGTAGCTACCTTCACTAATTCTATCTTCTCAAATATAACTTGAATTGATAGCCAAATATCATTGACAGAGTCAATGATATTGGCCCAAAGCATTTCTTTGGTTTGTCTCAGTGGTTTTTGTAGTGTTAAATCCTTCTCCAAGATTTTGGTTCTCTCTCCCATTCTCAGTACCTTTTGTGTTTCTTCCTTTCACTGGAGTTGAGAAAGTTTACCATTAGTGTCCATACTTTCTAACTTTTCCTTTAGTCTCTTCATCTCTGTAGCCTAGATAGACATCTCTTCCATGGATTTTACTAGCTTTGATGCTTTCTCTCCCTATGTACTTGTTGCTGTAGTAGGTTCTATTGTTACTGGCAATGTTGTGGCAGGTGGAGCTATGGCTACTAATGATGCTGCCAGTGTGGATGGAACTACTATAGATACTGTGGGGGTGACAGTTCTAGAAGTTGTGGCCAAGTCACTTTTCTTCAACTGAATTAAAGTGTCCAACTCCTTCTCTGTCTCCTTGAGTTGATCGTTTAGCTTTAGGACCAAGTCCATGAGTTCTTCATGTCCTTGTTGTGCTTCTAGGACTTCATGTGTTTGTGGGTGATGTAGTTGGGGTATCTTTAGCTACTTCTTGAGTGCAACAATGTCATCATTTTTCTTCTTAATTAGCTGCTCTATAGCTTTTACATCTTTGGGATCGTGTCCCAATTCAATCACTAAGTCCTCTAAGGACTTGATTATGTTATCCTTGGCCTGTGAGGAGGCCTTCTACAACTGAAATTGGGCTAATATATTGTTTAGGGAGTTCTGTAGCTGGTGGGCAGCAATGGCTTTCCCTATTAATGTGGAGTATATCTCCCCTGTTTGCTTATGCAGTTCAAAGTCCACCTTTTTGAAATCTGATGTTGTCCTTGGCTGCTAAGTGGTTGGCTTGACAAAAGTCATCTGCATTTTTCCCTCTTTGACATCAAAGGCAGACATTAGCCTTGTTTGATTGGGGGAGGTCATCTTCAGATACTATGCATATGTTTGGGCCTTAAGCCTCTCATTCCTAGCCTTGATCTCTTTGTATCTCTCCTTAATATCTTGGTCCTTATCTGTAGGCATTTTGAAGGAAGATACCTCAATACTTTGTTTCCTTTCCAACATCTGAGTTTGTGATGTGGAAAGCTCTGGCATGCCTCCATATGGAGTGGCAGGCCTACTCCTATTTCCTTCTGCACTAGTGACCTTTGTTGTTTCTTCTGTGAACTCTTGCTCAGGGGTTGGATTAGGCTTTTGCCTTTTGTTTGACTCTTGTTGTACATCAGAAGTAGGCATTCCTGAAGTGAAAGCCCCTTCTCTGTTTCTTTTTGGGACTTTTGCCTCATTTTGAGGATTTTGCATGACTGGATGTGCACTTGAAGTAGTTGCTGGTCCTTCCGATGGTTCTGTTTCGGTTGACTAATCTGGCCTATTTGATTGTTCTCGCCTATCTGACTGTTGTAGCACCTATAGGAAAGAATCCTCATCAAGTTGTTTTTCCAGATCTATTAATGTGTTTTCCACAACAACTTGAGTATTATCCCTCTCCTCTAAAGTGTTTTCCACCAATTTCAATTGGTTGGCATACTTTTCTATCTCACGGATGAGGTGATGGATATAGGGAGCCATCTTGTTTTTCTGCCTTCTTTTGTAGATGAAATCCAAGGGATAATATCTCCATATGAAGCTCTATTTTAGTTTTAATATCTGAAAGATTAGGTCTGCCTCCTTTCCAGCTTCTCTGCTATTACAAATAAAAGGACCTACTTGGTCTTTGATCTTGAGCTGGGCTTTCGTTTTGGCTTTAACAAATTTTACCTCATCTAAATTTATTATCTTCCTACAGTACTCCAGGGAAAATAACCTCATTGGGAGGTATTTTGGTAGCTTGTATGGGGACAACTCACAGCCATAAATCCTGATTTCAGTGTGGTTTTCGTACAAGTACCAATCTCCCACCTGATTATTGATGTTTAGATGAAGGACTCTCCTAATCTTAGGACTGATTCTTGGTGGAGTGGTTCCACTGAGCATGGTCATCACAGGGTGGACAAAGGAATCTATAAATTCATTATATGAATAGGCAGAGGGATGTTGATGAATTAATGGGGTCTAGAAGGTAACTAATATTGGTTGGCCCTTGGTATCAAATTTTTGCAAGGTAAGTGAGAATTTTTCTGACTGGTAATATAAGATGGAGGAGTATTTGAAGACTCCCTCATTACTCATTCTAAGGAATTGTTCATGCATCCTATAAGCTATGAACTGAGCATAGTCATATATGACAATAGGAGGCTGTCCTGGAGTGTATATTGACATGAAGGCTAAAATAATCTCATCAATATATTCACTGATGGTATAACCCAGGACACTAGATATCATATCCACAATACTTATGCCCCAAGGAGAAAATAAAGTTGCTATATATGGAGGGGGTTCTTTGGGGGTATACTTCTCTTCTAAGATGAAGGTTTGGATAATTTGGGCCAATCATGCAGGGCCGAGTTTGGGATATAAGTCCAACAGGTCTCCAAGGGAGGGGGGAGTCAAGTTTTGGCCAAGCTAGAGTTGTAGCATCTCATTTATAGATTCAGCAATGATAGTGAAAAATATGCGCTATTTAGGGGACATGACTGCTCTTTTACTCGGGACATAGTTGGCATGGTAATAATGTACAATTTTGATAAAATGTGGACTCTTGGGAACTGGTATTTAGGCGAATTTGACTCCCACAAATCAATTTCACCAGCCTGGTTCAAGTATCTATCCCTACTTTGGCACTATACTTTGAGCGAGGATTCATGGATAGAGGTGTCCTTCATCTGGAAATCCCTATCAGCTAGGGGGAGGTTGTCTAGGTCTAAGTGGGGTGTAGAGATGGGTGTCACATCCATGGTGATTAGGACGGCCATTCTCAGTTCATATGGATTTGAGAATGGGGGAGGTAATTTGCAGTGTTTTAGGGCAATGTTGTTCAACAAAAGGTACGTTTAAGTCCTTCATCTTCTTTGATTAATTTTTATCCTAACTAAGAAAACTCGGTAACTGGTTTCTTTGAATTTGACAAGGTAGTGGGTGAATTGCAGCTTAAATACCTGGAAATGGGATGAAATTGTTCTGAACAAGGCAGCTGGTGATTGCAAATGGTCGAAAGGGCTTTGTGTAGGCTGGAAAGCTAACTGGGTGCTCTGTAGCATCTCTGGAATGCAATTGGAAGTGAGTTGACGGCTTCAAATGCTTGCAGATGACATGCAGGCCCGCATAGGTTTATCGTTGAAATTTCAGAAAAAGCAAATGATTTGGGGCTTTTTGGCTTTTATGCGCGAAAATTTAGTTTTGTGGGTACATGGTGAACAATGAACATTTGTTCGTGTAGCGGGTGGAAGGTAAATCATTTATATCGCACCGCTTATGGGTGCTCATCGGTATTAGGGAGAGGCTGCCTGATTCCACTTATTGAATGACACGTAGCATCAGGGGCTAGGTAGAAAACCACCTTTTTAGGTGGGTATTGTTCGGTGGATGGGTTGGACCGATATGGATAAGGGTTGTCGGATGTGGAGGGAAGCGATCGCACAATGATCGGGCTGGAAAACTACACGGAGGGTAGTGGGGGGCCCGGTGGGCACTCAAGTGTGGCGGTATCAGGGTTAATGATGGGTTAAGGTGAGATTAATGACTAAGGGGGGGGATTTTAATATTTTTGAGGGATAAGGTTTATACTATAGTTTATAATTAAACTAATGGGTAAGGTTATTTTATATAGAGGAGTTAAATATCTACAGGATAGTGGGTTTTCGGGAATTAATATATAAAATTAATAATTGATATGAATGGGAGAAAAGGGACACAACACACTAAGCAAGTGCTTTTTCACGATTTAAATGCTTCTCACATATTAACATTAATACTTAGGGTAATGAGTTTTTGTGGGCTTTTTTGGAAAAAAGGGATTTTCCATGGCGGTGATTACCTTCCCTAGGCAAATAGTGTTTTAACCTTAAGAAAAGGTTTTTATTAGGGAAATGAGGGAGAATGAATTTTTTATGAGGGGAATTTAGTACTTGATATCCATAAATCATTTAGTCGAGGGTCCAGTCCCTCCAAAAGTCAGAGAAATGCTCTGAGCCTCTTTGACTAAAAGGTTTTAAGTACTTTGAACTTTATTTATGGGAAATTAGTAAAGTAATGGGGTAAAATGAATGAAGGAAGTTAATTAATTGACTTTGTAAATCATTTGCATGCTTGATTATTCATTCATATCTAGAACTTTTATGATGAGAATGATAAATATGATTTTTTGTAATCAATCATCATACTTATGCAACCTTTCTTCTACTTACCCATCTACTCATCCTACCATTTTTACTTCTCTTTATTAGGGTGCATTTGAGCTAGCAAACCCTTCTCAAATATTTTTTCTTTTCTTTACAACAGTAAACTAACTAAATCTAACCTTATTACATCCAAGTGCTCAACTTAAGCAATTGAGCTCCTTTTATTTACTCTACCAATCTAATTACCTGCCAAGGTTACACTGTTTGGCTATATTTTTATTCTCTACTTATAGACATGAAAATTTAAAACATGAAATAGTCAAAATTAAATATTTTGACTATCATGGATTGTGGTAAGAATTACAAGCTGTACACCATCATTATTATGCATAAAAGTAAATAGTAGTGGCATTTTGACTTTCACGCTTTCATGGTCTTTTGTTTTTGGGGTTCATATTTTTCACTTTTTTGGACCTTTTCTTATTCTTTTTTTCCTTTGATTATTCTTTTAGGACATACCCTCTATACATTTTTTTATTTTTTTTAATATGGAAAACATTTGCAGAAAGCAAAGGTATGTACATATTACAAGTTTTAATCTCATTCATTTAAAAATTATGACTCCTATTGGTTTAGGAACCTAACAGTGGCTCCACTTGGGGATGGCATTTCTAGGTGAAATGTAAAGAACTTGTAGATCAATGGCCTTCTGAATTGTTGTGATATTATCCTGCAACATTTCCCTTTTATGCTTCTACATGATTACTATTTAAGACAGTAAAACTTTTAAAGCTTAGGGCTTCTCTCCGAGCTTCAACTTCAAAAATCACCATCCAATCATCTTTAGACTTTTGAAAGTAATGTATGTACAAATGATCAATGAAATCAGTAACTAGGTTCAATATAGTGTTTGAGCATATGACGATTCATTGGTCCTTCTTCTACTTCTGTGCCATCCATACCGCTAAAAGCATAGATGATATATGGGCCTTTCCATAGTAAATCAAATTTCCCATGTTTATCTTTATCTTCTCTCCTTGAATCCCATTTCAGAATTTTGTCCCCTAGGTAAAAATATTCAGCCCTGGTCCTTTTATCAAAAGTCTTCTTGATCATTTCCTACCCAACCTGAGATCTGATGTACACTTCTTCCCTGGTTTGCTGCAAGTGAATTGTTTGGTTGATTCTTCTTTGGATGTCATTTGGTTCAATCTGCAACTCTTGGAGAAGCTTCATTCCTAGTGTTCCCAAGGAAGATAGGAAAACAACCTCCATTCCATAAACTAATTGATAGGGGGAAGTACTAATTGATTTCTTTGTGGTTAGCCTATCTACCCATAAGGCATTTACTAGCTTTTTGTTCCATGTTTTCTTGTTATCCTCTAAAGCAATTTTCATCATATTTACCAGACTTTTGTTTGAGGATTCTGCTAGTCCATTTCCTTGAGGGTAATAAGCTGTGGAATGGCCCAAGGTTATATGATACTTACTACAAAAATCAATCATTCTTCTAGATTTGAAAGTTGCTACATTATCAGTGATTATTTTGGTTGGGCATCCAAATCTAGATAGGATGTTGGCCTCAAGGAAGGTTATTATAATAGTGTCAGTGGCTTGCCTTGATGGTATGGCCTCTATCCACTTGGTAAAATAGTTTGTATCAGTGAGGATCCATTTGTGTTCGGCAAAGGAAGGCGGGTGGATTTCACCAATGAAGTCAACACCCCATTGTTGAAAAGGTGCTTCAGCAGAGATTGGTTTCAGGGGCAAGGGTAGAAGATTTTTATTTCCTTCAAAAATTTGACACTTATGATAGGAGTTTACATATTTCTTTACATTAGAAAACAAACTAGGCCAATAGAAACTGGCTCTAAGAATTTTTTCAGCACTGTTCTTCCAGTAAAGATTTCCTCCATAGTCACTTGGATGAAACTCTTGTAACACTTTATCAGATTCTTTTTTCAATAAATAGTTGAGAAGAATACCTTCATGATTCCTCCAAAACAAAACATTATCTACTATACAAAATTTTAAGGATTTCATTTTTAAAAACCTGCTTTTGGTCCTGGATAATTAAGGAGGATCTTGTAGATTTAGTAGAACATATATGATGTTAACATACCATGGTGATTCAATAAAGGCCTGGGTGATTGGTGGAGTCACCATCTCCTCTCCATTATCCATTTCTACAATAAAATTTATATCTAAGGCCTTGACAGTTCGATTCAGCCATCAGCTTGGCTAAACCTTGGCCTTCCATTAACTTTGTTAGTTTGATTTCTAGGTCATATTTTAATATAGTAGCGATCCATTTCCCTCTGTTTCCATTTGGGTTGTCCTAATTTAGGATATCCTTGACTACTGAATTAGGGACATATGCTATTATATGAGAATATAAAATGTAAACTCTGAAACCTTTGATAGCTTTGACCAAAGCAAAGGCTTGCTTTTCCATTATGTTGTATTTTAAGGGAGCATCCCTCAGGGCTTTGCTAAAAAAGACAATAGGTTTTTCATAACCTTGATCATTTTTCTGTAGAAGAACTACAACAATTGTATGTTCTGAAGCGAAGGAAAATAAAATGAAACCTCTGTCAAATTTTAGACTGATCAAAATTGGTGTTTTAGTTAAGGCTAACTTAATGTCTTCAAAGGATCTCTTAGCCTCAACAATCCATTTTATGGTGGAATATTTTTTCAACATATTGTTCAATGATCTAACCTCCTAAGAAAGTTAGTTTTCCCTAAAAAGGCTTGTAATTCTCTAATGCTCCTAGGGTGTTGTATTTGTAAAATGGCTTATATTATTGTAGGATCTATTTAGATACCATCTTTTGAGATTATATGCCCAAATAACTTTCCCTCTTCTAACCGAAATAAATATTTCTTGGGATTTAAAGAAATTCCATATTTCCTGCATATGATGAAAACCCACCTTAGATGATCTAAGTGTTGATTATCAGATTTTGAGAATATAGTGATGTCATCTAAGTATATTATTAGGAAGTCATGAATTTCCTTGGAAAAAGCTATGTCCATAGCTCTTTGGAAAGTGGGCCCTGCATTCATCAATACAAAAGGCATCTTCACATATATGAATGTGCCCCAAGGAGTAGTAAATGCAGTTTTGCCTTGGTCATCTGGGTGAACTAAAATCTGATTGTAACTAGAAAACCCATCCAATAATGAGATTCTAATTTGCCCAACTACCCTTTGTAAGATATGATCAATTTTAGGGAGAGGGTAATATTCTTTGAGTGAAACTTTATTAAGATTTATGAGATCAACACAAAGTCTGATCTCACCAGTTTTCTATCTTGTTGGCACTAAATTTGAAACCCAATCAAAGAATCCGATTGGTGCTATTATCTTAGCCTTATACATCCTTCAGAATTCCTTTTCAACTGAAGGTAGTAGGATTGGATTAATCCTCCTAAGATTTTGTCAGAAATGTTTCTGGTTTTCTTTTATAGGGATGGTGTGTTGTATGATGCTAGTGTTATAGGACTTGAGGTCCTCATAATTCCAAGCAAAGACATGGAATTCCTTTAGTAGTTCAAGGTATTTCACTTTTTCGGTAGGAGGTAATGACCTTGAAAGTTTGATTAATTTAGGATTTTCCTTAGTGCCTATATTACACTCCTCTATATTAGATTTTAAGGGTTCCATCTTTGGTTTTCTAGGGACATCATTTGAATCAAACAAGTCTTCCAAAGGGGTTAATCCTTTGGGCAAAAAATTGTCTTTGAGATTAATGACTTCAGAGTTTTCGTCAATTGTTTCATCAACCTCAACTTGCTTTAAGTTTTCTACATTTGATTTTGCAAATTTAGTGGGATGAAATCTATCTATGTTTTCATATTCTATTTCATTAATTTCAATTTCATAATTAAAATCAGTATCTAATGTGATGTTAGTATCTATATTACTATTTACAAATTCTTCCTCTAAAGTTAAAATATTGTTTATCTGTTGGTCATTAGAAAATACTTGCGAGTTCTTTAAGTTATCTGGGATAGTAGGTATGTGCCTGACCTCAGCAGTGTACTGATGGTTAGGTTGAAAAGGTAACTTACAAATGCTGGCAAACATTGCTAAACTATGAGACTGCATATTATGTTTCCTTGGGATGACTACGAGCTTAGTTTCTAGGAAAGTATTCATTATTTCTACAATTGTCCCTCTATAAAAACGTAATCTAGGATCTTTGGTCCTATATACAACATTTATTTGTTTTATAACTAACTCAGAGTCTCCCAAGATAGAAACTCTTTTGGCTCCTAAATTCCTAACTAGTTTGAGACCTAAAATGAGGGCTTCATACTCAACCATGTTTTTGGTGCATTTAAAATTTAGTCTGTAAGCATGGCCTTCTGAGTGATCATTCTCTAGATTGTATATCCATACTCCTGCTCCTGCTCCTAACTTATTCATTGATCCATAAATTCAAGGTTCCATAATATGTCATGTTCATAATTTTCATTGTCAGGGGAACAAAATTTTCATTGTCTGTTACATTTAGTTTATCTTGTTTATCGGAAATCTCTTGAGTTTGGATAGTTTCATTTTTAGCTGTAACTACAATTTATTTTGGTTCTGAATAATATTGTTTGTTGTAGTTTGTTGTGTTTGTTCAGCATTATACAAAATAAAATAATCAATGTCTGAATGCATGGAGTAGATAAGAAAGCTTTGAGGCTTGTCCTTGCTACTCACCACATATTTCATTAAGGTCTCTCTGTACAACTTTTTAGGTTGTCCAAAAATAGAGATTGTGGCATATGACATGTCAAGTTGTAAAGATCCTTGGAATTTAACCCCCCATGATCTAGACAATAGCATGCCATATTTAGGTGGGATGTCAGCAACTACTATATCCATGAGAGTGCTCTTACCAGGATATTTTACTAAGTTAACACACAGGTCTTTGATTAACCCTAGACACTTTACTTGACTTGAGTCAAATGAAAATAAGTGGTCTTGTAATGTCTAAGATTAATTTTTCCATAACTGATTTGGGCATTAAATTGTGTGAGACCCCAGAATGTAACATTTCATTATGTAAGATTTTATCATGAATGATAAGGCTAATATAAATGGGTGGTATCCCTCCTTCTAGTGGTTTTTCGTTAACATCTGGACCAAATATAAGCTCTGGCTGATCATGAAACAAGTTGACAGAATCTTCATTCCCAACAATGTCTAAGGTTTGGTTTATTTGAGACTTATAGGTTTCACTATTATCAGTTATGTCAAGGGAACTGAAATTTTTAGTTTAGCTATCTCTGCTCCAAAATTGAAAGGCAATGGGGCTTTTTCTATTTGAGGGCTTTGAATTTTCATAGCAGGAATTGGAGTAGGTTCCTCTTCTTTTTCTGCATTTGAGGTCTTTTTCTGTGGACTTTCTAATATGGTGTTTGGAGATTTCTCCACTATCTCCTTCGAGGGGATTGAAGTGGATGGTTGATCATTAGGGGGTTGGTCATGGGTTATATCTACAATGGTGGGGCCAGGAGGGTTCTGATTTGGTCTAGGGAGAATTTGGAGAGTTTTAGTAACTAGAGTTGCTTTGATTTTCTTGGCCTGATTTGCGATTGTTTTCTTGGTTTGGTCAGGAGTATCAAAATTATTTTTACTCCTTAATTTGTATTGTTTGTGCACTTCAAAGATGGTAGAATCATATCTTTGTTTATAATCAAATGATTCTCTGGATTGGGTCTGGAATTGTTGCAGCATATGCATTTCCTGCTCATCTTGGGTCAAGAAGATAGTTTCCTTGTAATCAAATCCCATCAAGTTAATGTGTGTGTCTTGTTTAGGGTCATCCGAATGGGAAGTTTCAGCATAGTTTTCTTGAAAGGAAGGCCTAATATTTTGGTCAAGTCCATTCTTTCCAGTATTCTGATTTTGATTCTTTCTAAAGTTTGGATTTCTTACTAGAGGTACCTGTTGATTATCCCACTGAGGTTTCCTCTCCATATTATTTATCCTATCCATAAGCATTTCCATAATTTTTGTCAGGACATCTATTTTAAGGTCAAAGGGCGAGGCTTCAGTTTTGGCAGATCCTCTCCTTCCATTCCTAACCCTAGCTCCTTTTGCTAACAAATTGGATTCTACACTAACTGTTACACTCTGCATGTCTTCTAAAGTTGGGGGATTTCTTTCTCTGAGTTGGAATGCCATATCAGTATCAAACCTGTTAGGAAATTTTATTAATGCTAATTCAGGTGGGGGTCTAAGATTGACTGGTATTGCATTGCATATATTGTTAAATCTGGTGCAATAATCCTGGATTGTTTCATTTGGTCCTCTTTTAATATTTTCGTACTATGAAAGGATCTGAAAAGGGTTCTTTTTCTTTTACCATCTATTTAAAAATTGTTGATAAAATATATCTAGACTATCTATGCTATTAGCAGGTAATGATCTGAACCATTTCCTGACATCAACATCGAGAGTCTGAGCAAAAAGTCTCATTTTCACATCTCCAGTATCAATTTTATGCAATTCAAATTAGTCTGTCATTTTGTTTACATGATGTTGTCTTGTATAAGGTCCTATGCCATCAAATTGAACAATTCTTTTTTGGTAGTCTTGTGGCATGGCACCAAGTGGGAAGTAACACAAGAGGAACATATCTATTTGCCATGGCTCTAAGGTGGGCAAGGCTAAGACATGGGGTTGAGGTCCTTGGAGATGATATAGTAGTTGGTGGAGAATTTTGAGTAATAGGTGATTGATGGGTAATGGTAGGTTGGTAGGGAAGTGAAGGTATAAATGGAGGTGGGGAATGAACTTCATAGGTTGAAGGGAATAATGGTGAACTAAGGGTAGTGCACATTGGTTCAAAAAGTTCGAGGATCTTAGCAGTAGTAAGGGATGACTAAGGGGAATTTAGAATATACTCATCAATTGACTAGTTTTCCTTTTGGACTTCGAGGTCTGCAACAAATTATGGATCTAGAACTATGTCATCAAGTGCACTTTCAGACCTGGCTCTAAATAGGGAGAGTTCAAATGAAACATCAAAGGGAAGGTCTTCTAAAAACAACCACTCATCAGGACATCAATCTGCTTTGATTGAAGATGTTGGTCTAATTGAACTTTCTTATCTTTTGGGTCTTCTTGAAATCAGGTTGGGATTATCCACTACTGGGCCAGGGTTAGGATCTGGATTAGTCCTAGTATAGTGAGTTCTCCTTGAAGCTAGAATTTCAAAATTTTCTAATTACTTTCTTTTTTGTGAAATTTTGTAAACAACTTCTAATAAACCCTTCAAGAGGCTTCAAATAAAGATTTGAATTTTTCTCAAATGTTTATTAAGACTAAGGATTTGACATCCCCAGTATGGTCGCCACTATGTTAACACTCAGAATTATCCTTAGAAGTTATCAGAAGAAGGAAGCATTCGAGGTAACCACAAACCAATCTTTTAGGCTTAGGATCTAGCCAACCTAAGTCCAGAGAGGGATCTCTCTATGTAATTTAGCTTGTTCTTATGAGATTTCACACTAGTTCTTAGTGTTCATGGGGAATTGGTTTTGAATTGAAGGTTGGGTGGTGAAATTCTTGGAGCAGATGGATAGAGCTAGGTCTTCAAGACATTAGGCTATGGAGTCAACAAATGGATAGCATAATTGGACTAGATCATTAAAGGGAATGTTCACAGGGCAGGCTAGCAAAGAAACATGCAAATCTTTAGGCCTAATGGGTGAAGTAATTCTAACCAGGGTCAAAGGGCACTTAAGAATCCTTGGATCAAGATCCAAATGAAGAATAGAGGATGATCATGAAAAAAGGGCAATTAAGAATCCTTTGTTATAGATCATAGGAGAAACTACAGAATCCAAGGAGCAATTAAGAATTCCCTAGCTAAGATAGTTTAGGAGAAAACATTAAGAATGTAAAGTAGTCAAGATAGAGTGCATTGAAGCAATTCCTGAAATATCATTCCTTGCTATACATTTAGATTTTATAAATTTATACAAAGGATTATGGAAAAAACATAAGGAAAAACAACATTGAACATAGGAGAATACTTATTTGTATTTCTCTTTACACAAGAATCTTGTAAAATATCTTATCTTTATTCCTTGATCTAGCAAGCCAATGCAGTCATTGATACAATAGAACTTTGATTAGAGAGAAAAAGTCTATAGAAATGTCTTGGAATCCACCCTACATACTTCGAAATGTGAAGTATTTATACAAAAATATTTACAAAATATCTCAAAAAAAACTTGAGACTTAATCTAGGGAACAAAAATATCTTCTTCCATGAGGATAGAGATAGATGTTAAACTGCTTCATGATGTCCCTTTTGTTGTGGTGTTGTTGGGTGTTTCAGTTAAGTTGTAGCCCTTTAAGCTAGCTGATAGTTGTAGCATTTCTACGTTGGAATCTTCTTTACTTTTATCTTTCAACTGATACTCTTTGACCCTGCTTCACTTGGTTGCCTTTATTTACTGTGTAGTCACTTTCTAATGTAAATTTATTACTCTAAATCTGTCATGTCTTGCCACCATTCCGCATTAAGCAGTTTTACATTCATCATCCTTCAGTATATTTCATCGGCCTCTATGTACTTTGTGAAATTTGGCTTATTGATAAAACAAGTGTTTCACCTCATGCTCCAGGAAAAACAAATTTTCAAATGTATCATATAACACTTTGCCTATTGGCAAAGCTTTAATAGTTGAAGAGATGGCTTGTTCCTTAGCCAACTTCTTGAGTCTATCATTATAGTCCAGCTGAGGCACGAGTTTGTCATTTATGAACATAGTACTGGGAAGACCCTTCTCCCTTAAAATCTGAAACTTAGCCATGAATCTATCAATGGCTACCTGCATGTTATGGCACTTCTCTTCTAGGTTAAGCATAAGGTTTCTTTTGGAAAGAACCTTCCTAATCTCTACAATGGCCTCAGTCATATCTTCTATGTCAAGCTCATGGAGCTCATATCTGTTCTTGCTGTTTAAGAAGTGCATGAGTCGATTGCCATCCTCTGGTTTATTCCCCAGTTCTTCCCTTACTTTTTGGATAGCTTCAGTAGCTACCTTCACTAATTCTGTTTACTCAAATATACTTGAATTGATGGCAAAATATCATTGACAGAGTCAATGATATTGGCCCAAAGCATTTTGTTGGGTCCCTATAATACTAGTGATTACCCCATTACTATTGTAGTTATACCCCTTATTAATATTGTTGTGC